>JBBPBX010028267.1:0-11851 GCA_038048925.1 Garcialebias charrua
TCCCCATCCCTCAACACGCACCTCCGCCCTCTTCATCTTAAATTAATACATGTAGGGAATTTGAGTCTCGGGTGTGCTGCAATGGTTTTACATCTCTGTTGTTCAGAGCACCTGGGACTCAATTTTATATACACTTTAGACATTCATTCATAAACATCTTCATAAAAGTCACATATAGGGAATGGAGTGAGCACTATGGCTATGGGTGGCGGGATGACATCAATCTCGCCCCCATGCCTATGCTCACTCAACATTATGCATTTAGACAATAAGGGCCTGGGTTAGAGTTGGAGTGGAGGGGAAACTGGTACAATGCCAGCCTTTGCTCCTTCTCTTTCCCTTTTAAATACACTTTACAACAACACTCACCAACAGTACATTTGGGGACGGGGGTGTGTGTGTCGGGGTCTTGATTTGTTAATTTCAATTTTATTTATTTATGTATTTATTTATATATATATATATATACAGGTAGCCCTCGAGGTACGTCAGGGATTGGGACCTACGGGTGTGACTTAGGTCGATGTTGTCGTACCTCGCGGACCAAAAACACGTGCCTGTCGTAGGTCCGCGTTTCTGACATAGGTCGCGGCTATACCGCTAACGGAGCGCCGCACACATATTTAATGGCATGAGACTGAACAAGCAGACATACTAAGGCCATAAACACGCACAGAACTGCACAGTAAATGAATACTGTACTGTACAATAAATAAAAAATATAATGTCTTACTTTGAGCCGGTGTCCCCCGACTGCCAGGCGGACATTTGCGGCGAGCTCCCGGCCGCAGATGGCCCCTCCGCGGCATGTCGGCTCGGTGTCTTCGCCTGTGTTAGCTGCTCTGTTAGCTGCTGTCGTTAGCATGTCGGGCGGCGTTGTGGCCGCCGATCGCTGCTCCTCCGGACCTGAGACGTCCACAGAGTTGACCGAGTGTTTCCAGCTAATTTATCCGTATGAGGCAACCCTGATCGGGCACACGGAGCCAGCTGACAGTAGCCTCTGGAGCTCCATTGACCGCAGTACAGTTGTAAAATGGCGACCGGAAGTGGCGACCGGAAACGACCGGAAGTTGCGTAAATACGATAAATTTCTAATCAAAACGTAAAATTAATAATTATACTTTATTTATAAAGCCATTTAAAACAACCACAGCTGCAACAAAGTGCTATACACATGAAATTAATAACTTTTAAACACACACAAAAAAAAATAATAATTATTATTATTATTTTTTATCATATTTTTATTAAATATGATAAAATCGTAAGTCTGAGTTGCCGTAGGTCGCAGGTGTCGTACCTCGAGGGTTTCCTGTATACTTTTTTTATTTTTATCGGCTGCTCCCTTCTTCAGGGGTCGCCACAGCGAACTAAGTCGCATGAAGACTTTGCAGTTATTTTTATGCTGTATGCCCTTCCTGACTCAACCACAGACCACTGAGCTACCACAGCCCTCTGTGTGGAGCAGAGAGCTGCTATTTAGGACACCCAGAGAAGCAGATGGTGGGGGTTTAGGGCCTTGCTTAAGGGCCCAGAGTGTGCGTATATTTATTTATTTATTTATCCATCCATCCATCCATTATCTTTTACCCTCTTCTTCCATTTTGGGTCACCGGGGTCGCCAGTGCCCATGTCCAGCAATCGCTGTGTGAGGGGCGGGGTAAACCCTGGACAGGTCGCAAGTCCATCACAGGGACACATAGAGACAAACAACCATTCACTCTCACTCACACCTAGGGTCAATTTAGAGTCACCAATCAACCGAACATACATGTTTTTGGTCTGTGGGAGGAAACTGGAGTACCCGGAGAAACCCACGCATGCACAGAGAGAACATGCAAACTCCACCCAGAAAGACCCCCCGGACCGGGATTTGAACCAGGGACCTGCTCACTGAGAGGCAGCAGCTCTACCAGTTGCGCCACTGTGCTGCCCCTTATTTATTTATTTATTCAAAAAAAAAATCTGCAAAGATAGCCATCCAGGACATGGTAAACCCAAAAAGGTTAAAAACAAAACATCTGGACTTTATTGTGTACAGTATAGTTTAATTATTCTTATGTTTTATTTTTATATTTTCTTCTTTTGTTTGTTAGTTTGACACTATCAGAGATATAACTTTTGGCAGTGAAAGCAACATTTTTAAGCATAATCAGATGGTCTGTTTTAACCCTGGAAGAAATTTTGACTCTGAGTGATGAAAATGTTAATACACAAGAGTATTTCCACACTATAGACTGCTGTCTGTTTCCTAGCAACTTGGCAGTTTTCACAGCATTGTTTTTCAGAGCTTCAGGGGGGGAAATGGTCACAATTTTATGCTTTGCCTCTGAGATGTCAGGTGCCCAAGCAATTTTCAACAGGAGGCTTCCTCAAGCCCAGCACAAATTAGTGGTTATTTTCCTTGCAGGAAGGTGGTCATTATCAATTTGCATGACAATGGAATATGTCAGTCAAAGGGTGCTCTCCTGAAAGAAACGTGTCCATCTTGTTATCCACAAACATCTGCTACTTTTCACAGTAATATATTTAGTTACAAAAAGTATAATTTCAGAATAAATCATCCATTGTTAATCAAATTTAAATATTTGATCACAACGGATTTCTAGAAATCTAAGTTAGAATGCTATGCTACATAAAATATGCTTTTGATTTTTCTTTGAAATAAAGTGATACACTGGCTACACAAGTACACATTACTGTACAGTCTATTTTTACAACAGAGGATAACTGTTGAAGAACAAAAAATAAAACAAAATATCAGAAAATCTGTTAACACTCTACTAAAATGCTAATATACAAGTACATTTGTATATCACAATGTTTGACAAACGTGTTAAAAGTAAATGTTGTTTTTTATTATGTTCTATTGTTTTGTAAAGTTAATTATTTATTTACCGGTACTTAATTTATTGTCTTGTCATCTTACTGCACTCATCTATAGTTAGCACAGTTTTGGCAGTTGTGTGATTATGGTTTGGATTTGTTTTGCTACTAAAACACTTAAGCACCTTACAATCACTGAGTCTACTATAATCTCTTCTGTATACCAACATTTTTGATAACGTAAGGCTAAACTTGTACTTTGGCTGGAAAAAAAAAGTTCATGCAACAAGTAAATGACCCCAATCACAGTGGCAAATCCTCAACAAAATGTCAAAGTCCATGCTCAATAATCCAAGTAAAAAGAAATCCAACAAAGTTGTCATCATTTTGTTGTTGTTGTTGTTGTTGTTGTTGTTGTTGTTGTTGTTGTTGTTGTTGTTGTTGTTGTTGTTGTTGTTGTTGTTGTTGTTGTTGTTGTTGTTGTTGTTGTTGTTGTTGTTGTTGTTGTTGTTGTTGTTGTTGTTGTTGTTGTTGTTGTTGTTGTTGTTGTTGTTGTTGTTGAAACGTTTTGTCCTTCATCCAAATGACTTCATCAGTCCAAGGAGCCACAACAAACATCCCCACAAGTAGCACACTCACATAGTGGACCAACCAGTTTGTGGGTGACAGAATGGCTGAAAGAAAAGAATTGAGATGTTATAATGGCCAAAATCCATACCTCAAGTCTATTAAAAATATAGGGCAATGATACGTAAACTCAGACAGTATTATAAGGGAGATTGGGTTGATATTTATTTACAGCAATATGAGAAGCTCACAATGCCATATAGAATACCGTAGTCGCTTGTTTATTGTGGGGGGCTCCGTACCCTGAAGCCCCTTAATAAGTGAAAAACCGCGAAGTAGGAATTCAGTTGTCCAAGTTCAAGTTCAGAAAACTTCATATTAAGGCTTTATAAACATTTCCCCACACTCTTGGAATGTTCTAAACTCTTAAACGTACGTGATTTTAA
Organism: Garcialebias charrua; assembly: GCA_038048925.1. Lineage (NCBI taxonomy): Eukaryota > Metazoa > Chordata > Actinopteri > Cyprinodontiformes > Rivulidae > Garcialebias > Garcialebias charrua. The sequence goes on from JBBPBX010028267.1 coordinate 3,840, forward strand.
CAACATATGTTACTAAATTTTTACTGACTAGTTCTGCAGAACATCAACAGCTCTAGTTCCGATCCAACTCTGTTCTATTCCACCTCAGTTTCTGCAGACTATCCTGCAGCAATGAAGCCCACAAGCAGTCCTCTAAACTCTTAAACTTACAATTTTTAACAAAATACAGTACTTATACCTGTATGTAAATTAGCTACAGAACTTTACTTACCAGGCTCTGCAGTACAGGAGTGGCTTGGTTCCAGTCCGACCCGATAGATGACAAAATTCTAGGTACAGCATGACTGAAGCCCACCACTCCATCCAACTTGATGTGCATGTGCTGCTGCTCCAGGAGTAAAGCTGCCCAGGACTTAATCCACCATTTCTGGCCCGGTCTGGACCAGCACTGTGCAACCAGAAACTGACTGAACCCCTCAGCCATCTTGTTTCCTGCAGCTCCCAGGATCTGGACACACTGATTCTGGATCAACTGCAGCCCAGCTACTCAGCAGTGAAGATACAACTTGAAGGATGAGTTCAGCCTCAGAATTATTTGAGACTTTCCTGCCAGTCTTGTGAGCTGATCCTTACAGAAATTCTGACTTTGCGTTGCAAAACTCCCTCCATTTGCAGCAAGCAGCAGTTGGAAACCGTGTTGACTTCGATGGCTTCTGGGTGACGTAGTTCTTTAGACTGGCAAAAAACAGTGAAGGCTTAATGCAAGAAAACTACAAAATGGCAACACTTTTTATTTGGCGGGGGTATTTATGTACAGCTCTGTACAGTACCTAAACAAACCCCGATTGAGCGAGTCTGCAAAAAATGAACCGCGAAGTAGCAAGGAACTACTGTATAATTACTTGAACTGACTAATACTAAACAAAGGTGGCTCTAGATCAGGGGTCTGCAACCTGCGTTTATTGGTTGTTGTACCAACAACAAGAAACAGTTAGTTTTAGCAGTTTCCAGGTCATTTCTTTTGCCAACATGTGAATGATGGTAACAGTAAAACGTGTTGACTACATCATGCTAATAGTTTTTTTTTTACTTCTTTTAGCTCACTTCCAGTCTTAGGGTGTGATCTTTTACTCAAATCCACCAATTTTGGGGGGAGGGAATACCTTTAAGACAAGTTGCTGGTGGAAGAAATATGGTGAGTCAACGTGATAACAATATATATTAAAGAAAAACAAAAAGCAAAGTCAAAGTAAATGTAAGTATTTATTACATATCCAACAAACTGGCCTAATTTTTAACTCTATGCTTTATTACTTCATAATAGGATACTTTATGCATTGTTTCCGCAAATAAAATGAAAACACACATAAGCCTGCATACTGGTGTTTGAATTTGTATAAAATTGGTAAAAAATATATATATTTTTTTTCTTCTTTACATAAATCCAGAGGTGAGGTGCGGTTAGTTTTCTGTTTCTACATATCAGCTCAATGTTCTGTTTGTGTTTGTTTGTTTTAATATCTGATAAAAGCCAAATGCTTTATCGTAATGTGTTGATACATACGTTTAAGAAAGATGTATTTACGGTACCTTTTAGAATGACTGTGTGTTCTTTTGTGTCTTCTTGCATGGCATTACCTTATTAAGTGAAGTCAGACCTTCATTTATCCAACAACAGTGGAAGAACAAGACCTGCATTTTAGAAATCCACTGTTTTTTTCTTATTCTTCTTGCTATGGTCAGTGGTTTTGGTAAGGTTGGGTTTGCTTTGTTTGTTTTCTTGTGTGTACACACCTAAAGGTCTTGAGAACTGCACAAATGGATTTTTCTCTGTGAAAGGATGCTTTCAGTGGACTCCGCCGACCATGAGGAGCCAGATATTTTAAAAACTATTTTACTGAAAGAACATCGGCATCCTCAAAGAACACTTGAATTTTATATTGAGAGAAAGCGAAAGTGCACAATGTTGATACCAAAGATCTTGTTTATAGAGAAGCTTTCAAAAGAACCATGTGCCTGTACATGTGAATGTGGAAATATGGTATATACATAATTCATTGTGCTACACGGGGCAGCACTCACCCGGGTATCATGAGTCAAGGTGAAATTAGCTGCACTCGCACGCTGCCCCGTGCTTTTATCAAACCGTAATGATTTCAAGGTGAAGCTGGTCAGTGTTGTACATGATAATATATTTAGGAAGACCACTGTTGTGAACCATCTGTAGGTCCCACTCCGAGCTCTGTGGTTCAGTGAAGCAGCTGGAGAGCTACAGATGGCTGAGGGAAAGAGAGGAATCAGGGGAATGGACAAAGACTTCCTTCATCTTTTTATCTGTTGATCCTGGGACTTAAACTGTTTTCTTCCATCCAATCAGTACCGTAAATCTAATAGGTCAGAAATTGATACTTTCTTCTTTTCTTTTTTTTTTTAAATCTTCACTCTGTTGGTGGAACATTTAACAGCATTGGTTTTAATGAATAAATTCTGAACCTCCCTGAGTTATTGCTGTGGACCTTGATGTCATGCAGTTTCATATAAGTGTGACCTCACTGTTCATGGGGTTGAAGCCGGCGTGAAGAACTGTGTTGAAAACCGTGTGAGAGGAGCAGCTCAGCAGGGTCAGTGTTAATGCTCCAGATGGCTCTCTAATATAGCCAGCCAGGGCTTTTGGTCTTCACTTCAGCTTTAAGGACTTATTTTTATATACAGTATATATACTTTCTGCTAACTTATGCACCATTGGTATAATATTATACATTTTGGTGTTTTAGTGTGTATGGCTGCATCAGTGCCATGTTAATAATTAAGAAGAAGAACAAGAAGAATGATAATATAAACAGTTGGATTGCTGAGGATAAGCCCAGACCTTGCACACACATCATTTACACGTTCCACTTTTTGACGTCATCAATACGTCCCGTGCCTGCCAATATTCATTCACACACATAAGAGGGAGTGAATCAGCTTTAGTATTTTTTGTGGTGTTCCTGCCGTCCTGTTTATGCCAGTTTGATTGATAAGTATCAGTTTTCTCAGAAACAAAGGAGCTGCTGACTCATTGGTGATGTTATAAACAAAAGCACCAAGTTGTTTCACAGAGAAAAGATACAAATTGACTGTCATGACTCAGGCAACCGCAACAAGCTCTTCAGTTTGTTTTTAAAACTTCCATGGCACACGCTACAATTAGTCAGAGCAACACAATATCATTTGAGGACCACAGAAATATAGTTGTGCTTCTTTCTGCCAGGATTGCTATGAAAGGTGCTCTCAGATAAACTTGATTTATAAAATAAAATAAAAAATATATTCAGCTGTGTTCAGTATGCAGATTGATGTTATCTAAATAACACCTTATATGATATACCGTATTTTTCGGATTATAGGTTGCACCGGAATCAGTGGTGGGCCTCCGACCGCTAGGGAGCGCTGTTGCGCTAATCCGCTTGTAGCGTAGCTAAATAATCTGTTAGCCTTACAGCGGATTGACTAAGTTTTATAATTCATAAGCGGATTTATGCTATTTTTATTTAAAATGCAGTACCGCTAATAACTAATTATCTATCAGTAAAAACGAAATAACGTATTTACGAGCAGCGCCGGATGTGGTCCGTCACAAAAAAGCGTCCCCCTCAGTCTCTTGGTGTGTGCTCTCTCTATAGCAGTTAGCAGCCAGTGTGTTACTCTGCAGCCTTATTGCTTGTTTTCGAAGAGTCAGACGAAGACTTTTTAACATGGAGGGTGAACTTATGGATGTTTCTCAGGGCCTACGCGACGCGTCTGGATTTAAAAATAGAAGTTCGCCACATTAGCACTCTTCAAAATGGCGTCCGCGACAGCCAAAGAAGCCAGGATTTTACAACAAAACACGGTAAAACAATTATTTCTTTGCTGAGAAAAAATATATTTCATAGCTGACGTTATAGCACAAGTTTTTCTGAGCTTGAGAGTTTCACGAATTGGTCAAATCTGCTGGATTTAAAAAAGTAGTTCACCATTAGGACTCTTCAAAATGGCGTCCGCATGGCAGCAAACTTACATACTCAGGGAATCACAAGGAACTCAGGAGACAGAGGCAACAGGAGGAGACAATGCCAGGACAATGATAAACACAGAGATACAGACTTATTTTTGATTTGATGTTCATTCATTCATTTTAAAAGAACAATACAAAACAGTTTCATCAGATACAAGGATGAATAGACTTTTAGCTGAATGGATGGATGGATAGACAGTTAGCTGGATGGATGATCTTTAACAAGTTCTAAAATCATTAAAATTTAACCTCAGCTTGTGCCTCTGACCCAACAGAACCTCCTTCAGCAGCAGAATCCTCTGTGGTTCTCTGACTTCATCAGTCTGCAGGACTTCATCAGTCTCTCTCCTGGTTCTGGAGGAGTTCTGACCCACTCTTCTTTCCATTGTTGCTTCAGTTCTTTGAGGTTTCTGCTCAGCTCTCTGAAGGTTTCAGGTTCAGGTTCTGGACTCTGACTGGGCCGTTGATTTGATTTGATGTTTATTCATTCATTTTAAAAGAACAATACAAAACAGTTTCATCAGATAGAAGAATACAAGTAGGATAAAATGAAAGGAGCAGAAAGAAGATGAAATCTTATTATATCTGCCCCTTATTTATTTCACAGTTTGTTCAACCAATGATAACCTTCAAACTACATCACAAAATGAATAAATCTACTAATTTATCTAACTGTAATACTGTACACAAACACACTAAGCTACATCATATATAGTTTTTGAGCAAGTCCTTTTCGACCTTTTTCTTAAATGTATACATTGGGCAGCACGGTGGCACAACTGGTAGAGCTGCTGCCTCTCAGCGAGAAGGTTGCCGGTTCAAATCCCGGTCCGGGGCCTTTCTGGGTGGAGTTTGCATGTTCTCCCCGTGCATGCGTGGGTTTCCTCCGGGTACTCCGGTTTCCTCCCACAGACCAAAAAACATGCTTGTTAGGCTGATTGGTGACTCTAAATTGACCCTAGGTGTGAGTGTGAGAGTGGATGGTTGTTTGGTGTGAGTGAGACAGGTCCCTCTTGTAAATGAGTCCCCGTGACTCAACGAGGCTAGCCTGTATAAATAAAGGTTGAATGAATGAATTGATTTTGCATTTTTAACATCACTCTCCAGAACATTCCACAATCCAACTCCCTGAATTGAGGTAGACCGTCCCTTTAAGCTGGTTCTGAATTGTGGTTTGATGAATATCTGTCCCTTTAAGATTGTAATAACTTTGTCTAAATTTCTTTGGATATTTAAAGGTAATGTGTTATTATGAGCCCTATACATAACTGATAAAATACTATATTCTACCAATTCCTGGAATTTCAATAAATTTAGCTGAAGAAACAAGGTGTTTGATGGGTGACTGAAATGTTTTCTGGTGATTACTCTTACAGCTCTCTTTTGTAAAATAAAAACAGGCTTTGTAATTGTTTTGCACGCTTTTCCCCAAACCTCAATACAATAGATTAAATGTGGAACAATGATTGTGTTATACAACATATACAGAGCTTTATCAATTAAAAAATCCCTGACTTTATATACAGGTACATGAACACACAGCATGACAATCACAAACACCTGGACAACAAAATGGAGGAGATAAGCAAGACAATTAACAGAGAGACCAGGGAGTGTAGGGATGGGGACCCATCACCTGAGAACTACATGCTTACAACTGTTATCTTGAAGTTCTAGGGTGTAGAGAGCCACAGAAACGGTTATGGTAGGCCGGATTTGGCCCACGGGCCTTGAGTTTGACACATGCGATCTAGTGGTACTAAAAGTAACAAAAGAAGAAAAAAAAACAGCCAAATATGTCAGCAGTTTAGCTAACAGACTTTGGAATGGGTACATTTTGTCCTTGTGAAACCTGTTGAAGAGAACCAAACTAAATACTCTGAAACTCAAACAACTTACTGTATAACAGTTCATGCACCGCTAGTTGGCAGTGTAGTGCAAATATTGCATAACTTGCTGCTACCAATTGTTGAATTTAATTAGCGGATTAGAATTAGCTTCCCCTAATTTTCATAAGACATTAGTGCTTTTGAAATTGCGGACCTAAATAAATAAATTAGTGCTTTAGAAATAGCGGAACTAATTTTTGGATTAGCGTTGCCCACCACTGACCGGAATATAGGTCGCAGTGTCCAATTATTGCCAAAAAATTGGAAAAATCCATAAATAGGTCGCACCGGTTTATAGGTCGCACCTACGTCACCGCCGACGTAACGCGTCATCCACTGCTGACGCGCCACGTGACCGCTGAGTCAACCCGGCAATATGGACCGAGTGTTTAGCTCTGCTGTTAATGTCTGCCAGAAGCTAACAGGACCTAACACGAGACGAGTCCGCCTCTCAGAAAACACAAATAAAAAAATCGAATTTTATGTCAAATGTTTTTTCCAGGACATAGTTAAGTACATTAGAGCCTTATAATTACTCTGTAAGCAGAAATAAATATACACCGATTGGTTTCAAAGCAATTTATAACATAAAGAGAAGATAACAAGCTAACACGAGACGAGTCCGTCTCTCAGAACATGAATAAAAAATCTAATTTTAAGTCAAACGTTTTCAATAGACCATAGTTACGTACATTAATGTCTTATAATTTACACTCTGTAAGCAGAAAAAATATACACCGAGTGGTTTAGAATTTATTTATAAGCAAACAGAAGTAAACTGAAATAAAAAAATAAAAAACACGGGAAGTCCGCCTCTCAGAACACGAATAAAAAAATCGAATTTTAAGTCAAATGTTTTCTATAGACCATAGTTACTTACATTAATGTCTTATAATTTACAATCTGTAAGCATAAAAAATATACACCGAGTGGTTTAGAAGTTATTTATAAGCAAACAGAAGTAAACTGAAATAAAAAATTAAAAAACACGGGAAGTCCGCCTCTCAGAACACGAATAAAAATTCGAATTTTAAGTCAAATGTTTTCTATAGACCATAGTTACGTACATTAATGTCTTATAATTTACACTCTGTAAGCAGAAAAAATATACACAGAGTGGTTTAGAAGTTATTTATAAGCAAACCGAAGTAAACTGAAATAAAAAATAAAAAAACATGGGAAGTCCGCCTACTCCGAGTCCCTTCCGAGAGCCGCTGCTTCTCCACATCGAGAGGAGCCAGTTGAGGTGGCTCGGGCATCTGGTTAGGATGCCTCCTGGACGCCTCCCTGGTGAGGTGTTCCGGGCATGTCCCACCGGGAGGAGACCCAGAGGAAGACCCAGGACGCGCTGGAGGGACTATGTTTCTCGGCTGGCCTGGGAACGCCTTGGGATTCCCCCGGAGGAGCTGCTCCAAGTGGCTGGGGAGAGGGAAGTCTGGGCCTCCCTACTTAGGCTGCTACCCCCGCGACCCAACCCCGGATAAGCGGAAGAAATGGATGGATGGATGGATGGATGGATGGATGGATGGGAAGTCCACCTCTCAGAACACAAATAAAAAAATCTAATTTTAAGTCAAATGTTTTCTATAGACCATAGTTACGTACATTAAAGCTCATATAATTACACTCTGTAAGCAGAAAAAATATAAACCGATTGGTTTCAAAGCTATTTATAACAGAAACAGAAATACAACCACAAGCTAACAGGAGCTACCGTATGCTAATAAAATATTGTTTTTTATTTTTTATTTTAATCTCAAACATCTACTGTGATTCCATTCTGTAAGTTTCAGAAAAATCCGCTGAGTGGTTCTTGACTTATCTTGCAAATAAACAGCTAAGAAACACAGAGCTAACAGCTACATCCAGACCAGGAGGCCGACAGAATCAGGCTGTGTCTCAATTCAGGGGCTGCATCCTCATGAGGACCCAGCCTAGCTGGGCCGAGTAGGCCACGCACTCACAAGGCCGGGTGGGCTTGACGAAACTGCTGAAATGGGACGGTCTAGCCTTCAGGTTTGCCGGCATAGATATCATATATAGAACACTATATATAATGTCTATGTTTGCCGGCCTTGAAGTGGGTTGGGCGCTCTCTTGAAATGGGTGGGAAGTTCTTGTGTGCGCGCTTGGTGTGTGTGTGT
>JBBPBX010028267.1:26216-36696 GCA_038048925.1 Garcialebias charrua
ACACACACACACCAAGCGCGCACACAAGAACTTCCCACCCATTTCAAGAGAGCGCCCAACCCACTTCAAGGCCGGCAAACATAGACATTATATATAGTGTTCTATATATGATATCTATGCCGGCAAACCTGAAGGCTAGACCGTCCCATTTCAGCAGTTTCGTCAAGCCCACCCGGCCTTGTGAGTGCGTGGCCTACTCGGCCCAGCTAGGCTGGGTCCTCATGAGGATGCAGCCCCTGAATTGAGACACAGCCTGATTCTGTCGGCCTCCTGGTCTGGATGTAGCTGTTAGCTCTGTGTTTCTTAGCTGTTTATTTGCAAGATAAGTCAAGAACCACTCAGCGGATTTTTCTGAAACTTACAGAATGGAATCACAGTAGATGTTTGAGATTAAAATAAAAAATAAAAAACAATATTTTATTAGCATACGGTAGCTCCTGTTAGCTTGTGGTTGTATTTCTGTTTCTGTTATAAATAGCTTTGAAACCAATCGGTTTATATTTTTTCTGCTTACAGAGTGTAATTATATGAGCTTTAATGTACGTAACTATGGTCTATAGAAAACATTTGACTTAAAATTAGATTTTTTTATTTGTGTTCTGAGAGGTGGACTTCCCATCCATCCATCCATCCATCCATCCATCTTCTTCCGCTTATCCGGGGTTGGGTCGTGGGGGTAGCAGCCTAAGTAGGGAGGCCCAGACTTCCCTCTCCCCAGCCACTTGGAGCAGCTCCTCCGGGGGAATCCCAAGGCGTTCCCAGGCCAGCCGAGAAACATAGTCCCTCCAGCGCGTCCTGGGTCTTCCTCTGGGTCTCCTCCCGGTGGGACATGCCCGGAACACCTCACCAGGGAGGCGTCCAGGAGGCATCCTAACCAGATGCCCGAGCCACCTCAACTGGCTCCTCTCGATGTGGAGAAGCAGCGGCTCTCGGAAGGGACTCGGAGTAGGCGGACTTCCCATGTTTTTTTATTTTTTATTTCAGTTTACTTCGGTTTGCTTATAAATAACTTCTAAACCACTCTGTGTATATTTTTTCTGCTTACAGAGTGTAAATTATAAGACATTAATGTACGTAACTATGGTCTATAGAAAACATTTGACTTAAAATTCGAATTTTTATTCGTGTTCTGAGAGGCGGACTTCCCGTGTTTTTTAATTTTTTATTTCAGTTTACTTCTGTTTGCTTATAAATAACTTCTAAACCACTCGGTGTATATTTTTTATGCTTACAGATTGTAAATTATAAGACATTAATGTAAGTAACTATGGTCTATAGAAAACATTTGACTTAAAATTCGATTTTTTTATTCGTGTTCTGAGAGGCGGACTTCCCGTGTTTTTTATTTTTTTATTTCAGTTTACTTCTGTTTGCTTATAAATAAATTCTAAACCACTCGGTGTATATTTTTTCTGCTTACAGAGTGTAAATTATAAGACATTAATGTACGTAACTATGGTCTATTGAAAACGTTTGACTTAAAATTAGATTTTTTATTCATGTTCTGAGAGACGGACTCGTCTCGTGTTAGCTTGTTATCTTCTCTTTATGTTATAAATTGCTTTGAAACCAATCGGTGTATATTTATTTCTGCTTACAGAGTAATTATAAGGCTCTAATGTACTTAACTATGTCCTGGAAAAAACATTTGACATAAAATTCGATTTTTTTATTTGTGTTTTCTGAGAGGCGGACTCGTCTCGTGTTAGGTCCTGTTAGCTTCTGGCAGACATTAACAGCAGAGCTAAACACTCGGTCCATATTGCCGGGTTGACTCAGCGGTCACGTGGCGCGTCAGCAGTGGATGACGCGTTACGTCGGCGGTGACGTAGGTGCGACCTATAAACCGGTGCGACCTATTTATGGATTTTTCCAATTTTTTGGCAATAATTGGACACTGCGACCTATATTCCGGTGCAACCTATAATCCGAAAAATACGGTATATCATATAAGGTGTTATTTAGATAACATCAATCTGCATACTGAACACAGCTGAATATATTTTTTATTTTATTTTATAAATCAAGTTTATCTGAGAGCACCTTTCATAGCAATCCTGGCAGAAAGAAGCACAACTATATTTCTGTGGTCCTCAAATGATATTGTGTTGCTCTGACTAATTGTAGCGTGTGCCATGGAAGTTTTAAAAACAAACTGAAGAGCTTGTTGCGGTTGCCTGAGTCATGACAGTCAATTTGTATCTTTTCTCTGTGAAACAACTTGGTGCTTTTGTTTATAACATCACCAATGAGTCAGCAGCTCCTTTGTTTCTGAGAAAACTGATACTTATCAATCAAACTGGCATAAACAGGACGGCAGGAACACCACAAAAAATACTAAAGCTGATTCACTCCCTCTTATGTGTGTGAATGAATATTGGCAGGCACGGGACGTATTGATGACGTCAAAAAGTGGAACGTGTAAATGATGTGTGTGCAAGGTCTGGGCTTATCCTCAGCAATCCAACTGTTTATATTATCATTCTTCTTGTTCTTCTTCTTAATTATTAACATGGCACTGATGCAGCCATACACACTAAAACACCAAAATGTATAATATTATACCAATGGTGCATAAGTTAGCAGAAAGTATATATACTAGGGAACCCCCGTGTTACGAACGAGATCGGGACCTGAGAACGGTTCGCAGCTCGATCCGTTCGTAGGTAGGGGGTGAAAATTATATTTAAAAAAAAAAATTATTCATTCATTCATTCATTCAACCTTTATTTATCATGCTAACGGAGCGCGCGCACACATTTAAGCATGTAAAGTAGTGTACTGTAATGTTAAACATTGCTATTCACATTTACAGAATAAATAAAAATATATTTTCTTACTTTGAGATGGTCAAAGCCGACATCTTAGGTTGCCATGCGTTGATTGTTTTCGGGCCGAGCAGCGCGGGCCACCGCAGCTGCTCCAGGCCTGTGTTAGCTAGCTGGCTAGCTTCTGCTAGCCAAGCCATGAGCTAGTGTTGGAGCGGCGGCGCGATCAATCTGCAGCTCCTGCTCCAGCCGCTGCTCCAGCCTGAGACGTCCACAGAGCTATTCCAGCTAGTAATTAATCCACATGATGCGATCCTGGTCACCAGTGTTCAAAAGGCCGGCTCCCGTGTTAGCTCCAGTGTTAGCTCTGGAGCTAGCCAGGCCGGAGGTGTAGCCAGGCCGGCCGGAGGTGTTCGCACGGCGGCCTGGCACGATCGGCGATAAATCCGCTCCTGCCTGAGACATCCACAAAGTTCACAGAGACGTTTCCAGCTAGTAATTAATCCATATGAAGCCATCCTGGTCACCAGTCTTCGTCCAGCTCTCGGCAGCTAACCTAAGATGGCGTCCGGTCCGGTGTTCTACATTAATTTGTGACCGGAGACCCCAGTGACTGAACCTTAAATAGCGTCCGGTGTTCTACATTAATTTGTGACCGTGTAAACTGAAGACCTACTTCCTGTTTCCCAAAATTGCTCAAAAATTGCTCAAAAATGATCAGAAATGATCTTTTTTATCATAATTATTATTTATAAAGCCTTTAAAACAACCAGAGCTGCAACAAAGTGATGTACACATGAAATTAAGAACATTTAAACACAAAAAAAAAAAAAAAAAAAATATATATTTTTTTTTTTTTTTTTAATTCATATTTTTATTAAATATGATATGTTCGTAAGTCCCGTGGTTCGCAGGTCGATGGGGTCGTAGGTCGGGGGTTACCTGTATATAAAAATAAGTCCTTAAAGCTGAAGTGAAGACCAAAAGCCCTGGCTGGCTATATTAGAGAGCCATCTGGAGCATTAACACTGACCCTGCTGAGCTGCTCCTCTCACACGGTTTTCAACACAGTTCTTCACGCCGGCTTCAACCCCATGAACAGTGAGGTCACACTTATATGAAACTGCATGACATCAAGGTCCACAGCAATAACTCAGGGAGGTTCAGAATTTATTCATTAAAACCAATGCTGTTAAATGTTCCACCAACAGAGTGAAGATTTAAAAAAAAAAAGAAAAGAAGAAAGTATCAATTTCTGACCTATTAGATTTACGGTACTGATTGGATGGAAGAAAACAGTTTAAGTCCCAGGATCAACAGATAAAAAGATGAAGGAAGTCTTTGTCCATTCCCCTGATTCCTCTCTTTCCCTCAGCCATCTGTAGCTCTCCAGCTGCTTCACTGAACCACAGAGCTCGGAGTGGGACCTACAGATGGTTCACAACAGTGGTCTTCCTAAATATATTATCATGTACAACACTGACCAGCTTCACCTTGAAATCATTACGGTTTGATAAAAGCACGGGGCAGCGTGCGAGTGCAGCTAATTTCACCTTGACTCATGATACCCGGGTGAGTGCTGCCCCGTGTAGCACAATGAATTATGTATATACCATATTTCCACATTCACATGTACAGGCACATGGTTCTTTTGAAAGCTTCTCTATAAACAAGATCTTTGGTATCAACATTGTGCACTTTCGCTTTCTCTCAATATAAAATTCAAGTGTTCTTTGAGGATGCCGATGTTCTTTCAGTAAAATAGTTTTTAAAATATCTGGCTCCTCATGGTCGGCGGAGTCCACTGAAAGCATCCTTTCACAGAGAAAAATCCATTTGTGCAGTTCTCAAGACCTTTAGGTGTGTACACACAAGAAAACAAACAAAGCAAACCCAACCTTACCAAAACCACTGACCATAGCAAGAAGAATAAGAAAAAAACAGTGGATTTCTAAAATGCAGGTCTTGTTCTTCCACTGTTGTTGGATAAATGAAGGTCTGACTTCACTTAATAAGGTAATGCCATGCAAGAAGACACAAAAGAACACACAGTCATTCTAAAAGGTACCGTAAATACATCTTTCTTAAACGTATGTATCAACACATTACGATAAAGCATTTGGCTTTTATCAGATATTAAAACAAACAAACACAAACAGAACATTGAGCTGATATGTAGAAACAGAAAACTAACCGCACCTCACCTCTGGATTTATGTAAAGAAGAAAAAATATATATATATTTTTTACCGATTTTATACAAATTCAAACACCAGTATGCAGGCTTATGTGTGTTTTCATTTTATTTGCGGAAACAATGCATAAAGTATCCTATTATGAAGTACTAAAGCATAGAGATAAAAATTAGGCCAGTTTGTTGGATATGTAATAAATACTTACATTTACTTTGACTTTGCTTTTTGTTTTTCTTTAATATATATTGTTATCACGTTGACTCACCATATTTCTTCCACCAGCAACTTGTCTTAAAGGTATTCCCTCCCCCCAAAATTGGTGGATTTGAGTAAAAGATCACACCCTAAGACTGGAAGTGAGCTAAAAGAAGTAAAAAAAAAACTATTAGCATGATGTAGTCAACACGTTTTACTGTTACCATCATTCACATGTTGGCAAAAGAAATGACCTGGAAACTGCTAAAACTAACTGTTTCTTGTTGTTGGTACAACAACCAATAAACGCAGGTTGCAGACCCCTGATCTAGAGCCACCTTTGTTTAGTATTAGTCAGTTCAAGTAATTATACAGTAGTTCCTTGCTACTTCGCGGTTCATTTTTTGCAGACTCGCTCAATCGGGGTTTGTTTAGGTACTGTACAGAGCTGTACATAAATACCCCCGCCAAATAAAAAGTGTTGCCATTTTGTAGTTTTCTTGCATTAAGCCTTCACTGTTTTTTGCCAGTCTAAAGAACTACGTCACCCAGAAGCCATCGAAGTCAACACGGTTTCCAACTGCTGCTTGCTGCAAATGGAGGGAGTTTTGCAACGCAAAGTCAGAAGTTCTGTAAGGATCAGCTCACGGGACTGGCAGGAAAGTCTCAAATAATTCTGAGGCTGAACTCATCCTTCAAGTTGTATCTTCACTGCTGAGTAGCTGGGCTGCAGTTGATCCAGAATCAGTGTGACCAGATCCTGGGAGCTGCAGGAAACAAGATGGCTGAGGGGTTCAGTCAGTTTCTGGTTGCACAGTGCTGGTCCAGACCGGGCCAGAAATGGTGGATTAAGTCCTGGGCAGCTTTACTCCTGGAGCAGCAGCACATGCACATCAAGTTGGATGGAGTGGTGGGCTTCAGTCATGCTGTACCTAGACTTTTGTCATCTATCGGGTCGGACTGGAACCAAGCCACTCCTGTACTGCAGAGCCTGGTAAGTAAAGTTTTGTAGCTAATTTACATACAGGTATAAGTACTGTATTTTGTTAAAAATTGTAAGTTTAAGAGTTTAGAGGACTGCTTGTGGGCTTCATTGCTGCAGGATAGTCTGCAGAAACTGAGGTGGAATAGAACAGAGTTGGATCGGAACTAGAGCTGTTGATGTTCTGCAGAACTAGTCAGTAAAAATTTAGTAACATATGTTGTTAAAATGACGTACGTTTAAGAGTTTAGAACATTCCAAGAGTGTGGGGAAATGTTTATAAAGCCTTAATATGAAGTTTTCTGAACTTGAATTTGGACAACTGAATTCCCACTTTGCGGTTTTTCACTTATTAAGGGGCTTCAGGGTACGGAGCCCCCCACAATAAACAAGCGACTACGGTATTCTATATGGCATTGTGAGCTTCTCATATTGCTGTAAATAAATATCAACCCAATCTCCCTTATAATACTGTCTGAGTTTACGTATCATTGCCCTATATTTTTAATAGACTTGAGGTATGGATTTTGGCCATTATAACATCTCAATTCTTTTCTTTCAGCCATTCTGTCACCCACAAACTGGTTGGTCCACTATGTGAGTGTGCTACTTGTGGGGATGTTTGTTGTGGCTCCTTGGACTGATGAAGTCATTTGGATGAAGGACAAAACGTTTCAACAACAACAACAACAACAACAACAACAACAACAACAACAACAACAACAACAACAACAACAACAACAACAACAACAACAACAACAACAACAACAACAACAACAACAACAACAACAACAACAACAAAATGATGACAACTTTGTTGGATTTCTTTTTACTTGGATTATTGAGCATGGACTTTGACATTTTGTTGAGGATTTGCCACTGTGATTGGGGTCATTTACTTGTTGCATGAACTTTTTTTTTCCAGCCAAAGTACAAGTTTAGCCTTACGTTATCAAAAATGTTGGTATACAGAAGAGATTATAGTAGACTCAGTGATTGTAAGGTGCTTAAGTGTTTTAGTAGCAAAACAAATCCAAACCATAATCACACAACTGCCAAAACTGTGCTAACTATAGATGAGTGCAGTAAGATGACAAGACAATAAATTAAGTACCGGTAAATAAATAATTAACTTTACAAAACAATAGAACATAATAAAAAACAACATTTACTTTTAACACGTTTGTCAAACATTGTGATATACAAATGTACTTGTATATTAGCATTTTAGTAGAGTGTTAACAGATTTTCTGATATTTTGTTTTATTTTTTGTTCTTCAACAGTTATCCTCTGTTGTAAAAATAGACTGTACAGTAATGTGTACTTGTGTAGCCAGTGTATCACTTTATTTCAAAGAAAAATCAAAAGCATATTTTATGTAGCATAGCATTCTAACTTAGATTTCTAGAAATCCGTTGTGATCAAATATTTAAATTTGATTAACAATGGATGATTTATTCTGAAATTATACTTTTTGTAACTAAATATATTACTGTGAAAAGTAGCAGATGTTTGTGGATAACAAGATGGACACGTTTCTTTCAGGAGAGCACCCTTTGACTGACATATTCCATTGTCATGCAAATTGATAATGACCACCTTCCTGCAAGGAAAATAACCACTAATTTGTGCTGGGCTTGAGGAAGCCTCCTGTTGAAAATTGCTTGGGCACCTGACATCTCAGAGGCAAAGCATAAAATTGTGACCATTTCCCCCCCTGAAGCTCTGAAAAACAATGCTGTGAAAACTGCCAAGTTGCTAGGAAACAGACAGCAGTCTATAGTGTGGAAATACTCTTGTGTATTAACATTTTCATCACTCAGAGTCAAAATTTCTTCCAGGGTTAAAACAGACCATCTGATTATGCTTAAAAATGTTGCTTTCACTGCCAAAAGTTATATCTCTGATAGTGTCAAACTAACAAACAAAAGAAGAAAATATAAAAATAAAACATAAGAATAATTAAACTATACTGTACACAATAAAGTCCAGATGTTTTGTTTTTAACCTTTTTGGGTTTACCATGTCCTGGATGGCTATCTTTGCAGATTTTTTTTTTGAATAAATAAATAAATAAGGGGCAGCACAGTGGCACAACTGGTAGAGCTGCTGCCTCTCAGTGAGCAGGTCCCTGGTTCAAATCCCGGTCCGGGGGGTCTTTCTGGGTGGAGTTTGCATGTTCTCTCTGTGCATGCGTGGGTTTCTCCGGGTACTCCAGTTTCCTCCCACAGACCAAAAACATGTATGTTCGGTTGATTGGTGACTCTAAATTGACCCTAGGTGTGAGTGAGAGTGAATGGTTGTTTGTCTCTATGTGTCCCTGTGATGGACTTGCGACCTGTCCAGGGTTTACCCCGCCCCTCACACAGCGATTGCTGGACATGGGCACTGGCGACCCCGGTGACCCAAAATGGAAGAAGAGGGTAAAAGATAATGGATGGATGGATGGATAAATAAATAAATAAATATACGCACACTCTGGGCCCTTAAGCAAGGCCCTAAACCCCCACCATCTGCTTCTCTGGGTGTCCTAAATAGCAGCTCTCTGCTCCACACAGAGGGCTGTGGTAGCTCAGTGGTCTGTGGTTGAGTCAGGAAGGGCATACAGCATAAAAATAACTGCAAAGTCTTCATGCGACTTAGTTCGCTGTGGCGACCCCTGAAGAAGGGAGCAGCAGATAAAAATAAAAAAAGTATACAGGAAACCCTCGAGGTACGACACCTGCGACCTACGGCAACTCAGACTTACGATTTTATCATATTTAATAAAAATATGATAAAAAATATATATAATAATTATTTTTTTTTTTGTGTGTGTTTAAAAGTTATTAATTTCATGTGTATAGCACTTTGTTGCAGCTGTGGTTGTTTTAAATGGCTTTATAAATAAAGTATAATTATTAATTTTACGTTTTGATTAGAAATTTATCGTATTTACGCAACTTCCGGTCGTTTCCGGTCGCCACTTCCGGTCGCCATTTTACAACTGTACTGCGGTCAATGGAGCTCCAGAGGCTACTGTCAGCTGGCTCCGTGTGCCCGATCAGGGTTGCCTCATACGGATAAATTAGCTGGAAACACTCGGTCAACTCTGTGGACGTCTCAGGTCCGGAGGAGCAGCCGCGGATCGCCCCGCGATCGGCGGCCACAACGCCGCCCGACATGCTAACGACAGCAGCTAACAGAGCAGCTAACACAGGCGAAGACACCGAGCCGACATGCCGCGGAGGGGCCATCTGCGGCCGGGAGCTCGCCGCAAATGTCCGCCTGGCAGTCGGGGGACACCGGCTCAAAGTAAGACATTATATTTTTTATTTATTGTACAGTACAGTATTCATTTACTGTGCAGTTCTGTGCGTGTTTATGGCCTTAGTATGTCTGCTTGTTCAGTCTCATGCCATTAAATATGTGTGCGGCGCTCCGTTAGCGGTATAGCCGCGACCTATGTCAGAAACGCGGACCTACGACAGGCACGTGTTTTTGGTCCGCGAGGTACGACAAAATCGACCTAAGTCACACACGTAGGTCCCAATCCCTGACGTACCTCGAGGGCTACCTGTATATATATATATATATATATATATATATATATATATATATATATATATATATATATATTACGTACAGTATACATATATATAACTGAAAGTTATGCACCATAACTCGTGTTCCCTGAAGGAAGGGAACGAGGTGCAACACTATTGCTATGGGAAATTGCGCCCCCACACGATTATCTGAAGGAATACATTCACGCCTTTATGGCAGGGGGCGTCAGCGTCACCCCAGAGACCCCGCCCTCTGGGTACTTAAGATGCGGACACCCATCCTACTTTCTCCAAATGCACTTCACCGAGCTTCAGCATTGAAAAGGGCCAACTGTGTTTCACCTCGTTCCCTTCCTTCAGGTAACATGAGTTATGGTGCATAACTTTCAGTTCCCTTATTAGTCAGGTCTCTCGGTGCAACACTATTGCTATGGGAACGTAATTCATTCACGCCCTTGAAATGCTCAGTAAAATGCATGCTTGTGGGAACATCTGCCTTTATACATTAGGCATCTCTCGGCCGCTCTCTACTGTGTGTTAGAGAGGACAGCCTGAGTGACGTCACACGCAGTAACGTCCAAACTGTAATGTTTTGCAAAAGTGTTCGTTGAACTCCAGTTCGCTGCCGCACAGATGTCTGCAACTGGTACACCCTTGAACAGTGACCACGAGGTGGCCAAGCCCCGAGTAGAGTGAGCACGCACCCCAGAGGGCACCTGTTGACCTTTGCTACTGTACGCCCTCTTAATGGCCTCAGTCACCCAGTGTGAGAGGCGTTGCTTTGACAGGGCCCTG
>JBBPBX010028268.1:2500-24120 GCA_038048925.1 Garcialebias charrua
CTTGCTTTTTATTTCTTAGAAAAATAGATATCTTCAACACTTTTCGACCAGAGCAACATTTAAATATGGAAGTTTGATAAAATGTATTTCTTATTAAGATTATCATTAGAAACAGGTTTTTGCGTATATCCGGTTTGTGTGTACTGTAAGTACATACGATTTTTATCACCATGGTAACGGCGCTGCCTTGACTGTCATGACGGCATGACGTAACGAGGCGAGGCGTTCACGTACAAGTTTTTCTTATCTTTCACTTTCAAGTTCGAGGAAGACGTCGAACCTTCTTTGACGAAGGAAAAGAGGAAGACAATTAACTTCTTCTTTTTTTTCTTCTTTTTTTTTTTGCGGTACCAGCACGCTGACAGCACCGTACACGAATAACAGAGTGTAAGTTAACGCTAACGTGTTTGTAACTAAGTTATAAAACAACTCAAATTTAGCTAACACAATCCGAAGCTACTCCGGAAAAACTGATTGTCAACCGGCAGAAAAGCTCTTAAAATTTTAAGTTATTTGGTTGCTTTTATATAAATGTTAATAAATAAATAAAAATAGACACTATAACTGTAAAAAGTATGGAATGAAGTCATAATAATGTCAGTGTAGTGGACCGTACAGTCCGTACTGTAAAATATCGTGTTGTAATAATTGCAGATGGCGGGGGAACCTGTTGAACACACAGAACTTGAAGGTGACGTGGATGAAAACCCGACGGGAGACACTGTTGATGCCAAACCTGACCGCAAAGGGAGATTCCTGCTGTTTGGGAAGTAGGTGATCCATGTGTTCTTCAGATAAATCCTTCACAGAGTGACACAAACTTACACAACCTGCTAAAATAAGCAAAATTCCCTGCTACTAATTATTTCTGAAATCAGCAATATTTATTTATTTATTTATTTATTTTATAATAAGGAAATACATAACAATTGACATATACATACATATGTAATTAGGAAAAAAACATACTATAAAATGTAAAATGAAAGGTAGCAGATGAAGAAAAAAATCTTATTAAATCTGCTCCTTATCTATAATAAACAATTCAAACAAACATTTCCTGTAAATAACAAAACAATAAAGTAAATAACTCGTTCAATTTTCCAATTCTCATACATTTCTCATTAAAATACATTAATATATATATTTTTTAACAATTCGATTTTGACCAGTCTTTTAAATACAAAGATTGATTTTGTCTCCAAGTCATTCCATAATCCAACTCCCTGAATTAAGGTAGATCTTCCCTTCAAACTAGTTCTATACTGTGGTTTCACAAATACATATTTCCCCTTAATAACAGCTTGATCTTTTTACAAAATACATTTGGTTATTAGAAGGTAGTGTATTTTTTTGAGCTCTATAGCCTACATAAGCGATAAAATGTTGTAATCCACCAAATCATGGAACTTCAGCAATTGCATTTGATAAAATAACTGTACTTGATGGATGATAGTAATGCTTTCTTGTGATGAATCTTACTACAGTACTCTTTTCTGTAAAATAAAAACAGGCTTTGTAATTGAGTGACACGCTTTTCCCCAAATATTATCACAATAAATCAAATGTGGCACAATAATTGTATTATACAACAAATACAGTGCTTTGTCGTTCAACAGGTCCCTGACTCTGTAAAATATCGCAATATTTTTACATTTATTATAGCCATTCTGTTGTGTGCCTGTTGAATTTATGTGGTACTATTTAGGTGATCACCTTAAACAAAACTTGTCTAATGAGAAAAGTTATTAAAAATAACCATCATGCTAGCAGTAACTCCAAAGTGGTGATGGCGAAATTAGGCATTCTGAATCAAAATGAAACAGTTGCATGTGTTGAACTGGTTCAGTTTCAAAGCATTTGATTCAGATGAGTACGGTGTCACCTAGTGGTCAAACCTTTCCTATGCAGCTGTATGAAACATGCACTTTTAGATAAAACACAGGTGAAAGTTGTGGCTGTTTTCATTTAAAGACAAATAATTACATGATTCAATGTGATTGTGCCATCATAGGTGCTTAATGGAGCAGGTGGAGCACCATTGTTTTCTAAAGCGCTAATCTTATTTCAGACATGTTTATTTATGCACCAAATATTCATTTCTGATTTGACTGACTTAAATTAAACAATTATTACAGTGTCTAAAAATGAATATAACCTTGTTTTCTTTGTGTTGTTTAAGGTCTGAAACACTGCATCTTTTTGTTATTCCCACCCTTTGTCCTGATTTGCACATAAGTGCTCAAAATTATAATATTTAATTAGAAATTTGGAGGAAATGTTGTCAGTGTGTTATAGAATCAAACTAACATGGTCATTGTAGTCAAAAACATATTTATAAATAGTAAAATCAGAAAAAAACTGCTGCTTTTTCTTTTTAATTTTTGCCAGCTGAAGGATGTGCATGAAGTTCTTGAGTATTCTGGAAAATGCTGTAAAGAACGTTTTGACAAAAATACGTTCAGGACTTGGTGTGATCCCCCTCTGCTTTCAGGGCAACATCCATCAAGGCCTAGATTTTCTTCATAGAAATGCACATCACCCATCATTTTTCATGCAATAGTTTTAAACTGAGAACATCATGTTGAGAAATTAGGGAGTTGTAGCCATTTTGGGCAAATCTAAATAAAAATGCAATTTTGTAAATTGTCATTCTCTGAGTATGTGTTATGACTGACTGTTAGCTTCTACTACACCAAATTTTAGGCCAGTATTTATAAAACTGACTGAGTTATAGCAATTTACAGTAAAACACACTCAGCACCAGAAAGATTTATCCAAGGAAATATTTCAACAAACTGGGGCGTTAACATATACTGTTAAGCTTTTGTAATCAAAATTTGAATTTTTTTTTGTAATAATGAGTGTATGCAGGCAGCAGTGAAGCATAATGGAGGTCTCCTGCAAGTACAGGGCTTTTTTCTGCAAACAGTTGAGGATTCAGTCAGGATTAATGGTGTCAGTGGTGAAAAATGCAAACAGCGAGTCATCCATCATATAAAATCCTCAGGGAGGCCTCTGATTGGGTGGAAATTAATTTAGCTGCAGAACGACCCCAAACAGAGAGTCAATGTCATTAGGAAAAAAATTATTCAGGAGGAACAAGAAGTTTTAGGCGTTCTGGTTTGACCCACACAGAGTTCTCATCTCAAGATCATCTAAAGTCTCTGGGATTATAAGAAGTGACAGAAGGATCTGAGCAAGAGACATCCTCAGATAATCTGGGGTTATTTCCTCAAGATATCAGCAAGAGCCTGCCTGCAGAGCTCCTTCAAAAAGAAGAAGTCATGCTGTTTTCAAGGGAACTGTTGACCACATGTTCCTTTCATTGGTTTAGATTTCTGTTTGGTAATTAATAAAAATAAACAACTAGAATTTAGATTCCTAATTTCAGCATTTTTCTACATCATGCTAAAAACGTTTCATAGATTACTCAAAGTGCTTGAATAAAACTTAAAAGACCCTCTAAGGCCAATAAAATAGCATATAAAATAAAATAAATGCAATAAGTCCATAAAATTTAATAAAAATAAAGGTATGTAAATTGCAATTTTTGCATAGAAGTACATTATAAAACACATTAAAAACAAGTAACACAAGCAAACATATTTTCATAATACTTTTTGTCTTTTTATATGATCACTGTTGCTTACTGTAGATGCTTGCTTGTTCCAGTTTCACTCACAAGGTGGCACTCTGAACCTTTCTTAAAAAGAAAGGTTTCAATGCGATTTCTTCTGTAAATTAACAATAAAAAAATAAAAACAGACACATTACAGACAGTATCCTTTTGGACTTTGACCTCAAAATGTTAAAAATACCTTTGATGATTTTGATACAGAATCTTGGATTTAAGTAATTTCTAGTGAAATCTGTTATTTTCAGATGGTAATTCAATTAAATTCAGTCTCAACATAAGTCATCTCAGGCACTGAACAGAAAGATTTGTATAATACAAATAATTTAACACTATTTATCTGAGGAGCAGACTGCTTTTCGCTTAACTTCATCGCAGAACTCTCATCTTGAACAAGCATGAAGGCGACAGTGGAAAGGAAAATCTCCCTCATGAGGAAGAAACCTTTAGCCCAACCAGGCTCAGGACAAGCAGCTTTGACTGGCTGGGTTTAAGAGGAACAGATACACAATGACTGGTCTAGAATCACATGTTAAGGTAGAAATAGTATCAAATGAAAACTATTCAATTTTAACAATTCATTTAAGGAAATGAGGTCAATTTGTTCTCCAGTAGGCTAAGCTTAAGGCAGCATAACAAGCCAACCCTAATTATAGAATTTATCAGAAAGGAAAGTCTTAAGTCCAATTTTAAAACTGGTCAATGTGTCAGCCTCACGGACAGAAACTGGAAGTTGGTTCCACAAGAGAGGAGCCTGCTAACTGAAAGATCTTCCTCTCATTCTGCTTTAGGAAACTCTAGGAACCATGAGATAACCTGCAGTCTGAGAGCGAAGTGCTCCGTTAGGAAAATATGGAACAACAACATATGTAATATAAGATGGAGCTAGGTTGTTGAGAGCTTTGTAGGTTAGAAGTAAGATTTTGAATTCACTTCTGGACTTGATAGGGAGCCAATGGAGAGAAGCCAAAACTGGAGAGATCTGATCTCTCCCACTAGCTCCAGTTAAGACTCTGGCAGCAGCATTTTGGATTAACTGAAGACTTTTTAAAAAGTATTTGGACACCCAGATAATAAACCAATTGCAATAGTCCAATCTAGACGTGACAACTGCATGAACCAGTTTTTCTAATGATTAGACCTAAGGATTATATTGTGCTGTTTTGAGTTGGACTCACTTTTTCTTATTGGTGTAGAGAAACTGGTGTTGTCACATAATTAGTTGTTCATAGACGCAAAACTCTAATTTCTGTAAACTCTCCATGCTCTAATTTAATTTGAATAGACTCAATTAGCACATGCTAATTGATATTTTTGCCGCTTTGACACTATTATTAGGTGTTAATCTCTTTCTCGTTCACTTTCTGTTTTATTAATATTCCTCTTCCGAGATGCAAATTATATTCTTCCATACTTTTGCTAAGTTTGTGGGAAATTAAAATATGGATAGACTGTATTGGTATTTATTTCTTCATCAATACCTTGAATACGCTTTGGAGTATGTTTAAATGATCAGAAGAATGGGAGTGTTTTTTGTTGTTGTCAAGAAACAGATATGTTTTCTTCTTGTGCGTCTGGTTGTGCAGGTTAAATGCTCAGGCCGTTACATCATGTTACATATATCCGTACAGCTGGATTCTTGGCCTGTCAGCACGCAGCTGAGGAACGTGTTGCCCTGTCTGACCTCAGCAGGGAGTGAGGTACAGTGGCTGTGTGTGAAAAGGCCTTTAGAAAGCTCTGGTTTGGTGGCGAGGCTGCTGACTCAGGGGGCTCGCAGTTCGCTGCCCTTGTCCTCAGCAGCTGCGGGTCCACTCCGGACTCCATCCTGTACAGAGAGCATGTCACTATCTTAGCACACACTCAACATTTATTTTTTAATTTTATGTAGTGGGGCGGAAAAGATACAAAACTAGACCAAGACTTTTCAGATGCAGAGTGGCATAGCGCTTGATGACGAGCCCAGGTAAGGCTGACAGCCTCCTCCCTATTCAGCGTCCACTTTGCAGCTTGTCACCCACCCTCATCCAGTTGTTCAGTGCAGTTTGTTGGGAGTGGGGAGGGGGCGGGGGCTTCAAATGTTCTGGATCACATTGATTTGAAAATGGCTGCTCTGCCTGTTAGTGAATGTTGCACAAGAGTGGTGCTGTGCATTGTTCCAGTGCTTGAGTCACCTGATGGCTGTTCTGGAACAAGCTTGGATCTTTTGAGCTGCCCAATGGGTCACTGTTGGCTTTGCAATCCGGACGGATCTTTGAAAGAATGAAAATATGACCGGTCTGTGAGAGTTGCCACTGGTGGATGGTTTCTTCTTGGGCAGTCCGCGTTGATTCTGTGAGGATAGTGTTTTTTTGATAGCTTGCTAAGATGCTCTGTCTTCTTTTACCCAGCAGTGGAACCAAAATTGGCCTTTGCCAATAATGCCTAATTTGAAAACATACGTATGCTTTGGTTTTTGAGTAAGTAGTTCAGTTTGTTTCAAGTTCCATGTGAGTTGCCTGTTTTGGAAGTCTTTGCAGTGTACTTGAGAAAGTTCTCAGCCTGAGAAATGTACAATGAGTCAAGACTGTTTTCTAGACAACTCTTCACTTGCACGTTACTATACCATATGGTAAGAGTCAACAGTTTGTAAATTTCAAGTTTACTAGCCTAATTTAAGTTATTTTTTTTACTTTGGATCAAAAAGGTTGAAAGAATATCTCCACGTCTGAGTTGAAAGTTAAAGACTTGTGTAATTATTATAGATAACGTGAATATTGTGATAATTTATTTGCACCAAGTTGACGTGGTATTCTTTTTCTGTCTGACTCTGTTAGTAAAAAGTGTAAGGATGGCCAGACGCAGGAGCAGGAGAACTCTTCTGAAAACCATTACCGAGTTGTTTCACCAACATTCCAGTATACGATGAGCCACCGGCGAGTGGGGAAGTGCATCATCATCAACAACAAGAACTTTGACGAAAGGACAGGTAAAGCAAACATGTTGCGCACATTGTTTCGAATAGATTTTTACGCCCTAGTTTAGTTTTGCTCAATGTTAGCGCATAAAGGATGCGATTCAACGTGGACTGTGTCGGCAGGGATGAATGTACGCAACGGCACGGACCGAGACGCAGGTGAGCTGTTGAAATGCTTCAAGAACCTGGGCTTTGATGTTTGCATCTACAACGATCAAACATGTGAGAGGATGGAACGTCTTCTCAAAGAGGGTGAGTAGGAAAGCCTTTGTTAGTTTCTAATTATTTATCACACTTTCCTTGGTCTTCCTTTTTGCAAGGCTGTTTTAGTCTCTTTTTTATGGTTTTGCTTGTTTAAATGAGATGTTATTGTAAAAAAATATAACCGCACTACAGTGGCTATTTGTCTGTGATTTTCTAACTTGAAGCCACTGCAGTGAATGTGCTGTGTGACTGACAGGAATCGCACATCAATTTATTTAATCGATTTTTTGTTTTTGAAAAAATCAAGCTGTCGAAATGAATAATTCAACAGCAACAATGTAGTAACGATGGCAGACTTCACAACACATTAACAGGAAGACATTTGTACCCTGAGCAAATTTTCATTGATGATTATTACTTCTGATCCCAGCACCTGCAAGCTGAGGGTGTGCTATTTAGAAGAAAAAAAAATAATGAAAGTGCCCTGATGTGAGGAACGATGACATCCTGAAATAATACAGATAAACATATGCAGTGGTGCTTTAAAGTTTGTGAAGCCTTTAGAATTTTCTATGTTTCTGCATGAATATGACTTTTCACACAAGTCCTAAAAGTAGTTAAACAAAAGAGACAAAAATATTATATTTGATCATTTATTTATTGAGGAAAATGATCCAATATTTCATATTTGTGAGTGGGAAAAAATATGTGAACCTTTACTTTCAGTATCTGGTGTGACTTCCCTGTGCAACAACTGCAACTAAAAGTTTCCTCTAACTGTTGATGAGTCCTGCTCACTGGCTTGGAGGAATTTTAGCCCATTCCTCCCCAGAACATCTTCAACTCTGAGATGTTGGTGGTTTCCTCAAATTAACTGCTGCTTCAGGTCCTTCCACAACATCTGGATTGGATTAAGGTCAGGACTTTGACTTGGCCATTCCAAAACAAGAACTTTATTCTTCTGGAATCATTCTTTGGTAGAACCACTTGTGTGCTCAGGGTCTTTGTGTTGCTGCATGCTCCCTGTAGAATTCTCTGATATAATTCAGAATTCATTTTTCCACCAATGATGGCAAGCCGTCCTGGCCCAGATGCAGCAAAACAGGCCCAAACCATGATACTATCACCACCATGTTACACAGATGGGATAAGGCAGGAATGCAGATTTTTCATTTCTCCAAACGTAACACTTTTCATTTCAACCAGAAAGTTCTGTTTTTGGTCTCATCCGTCCACAAAACATTCTTCCAACAGCCTTCTGGCTTGTTCATGCGATCTTTAGCAAACTGCAGACGA
Organism: Garcialebias charrua; assembly: GCA_038048925.1. Taxonomy (NCBI): domain Eukaryota; kingdom Metazoa; phylum Chordata; class Actinopteri; order Cyprinodontiformes; family Rivulidae; genus Garcialebias; species Garcialebias charrua. The sequence continues at coordinate 10,591 of JBBPBX010028268.1, forward strand.
GCAGCCATGTTTTTTTTTTTTGGGAGAGCAGTGGCTTCCTCATTCAATCCTGCCATGACCACCATTGTTGTTCAGTGTTCTCCTGATGGTGGACTCATAAAATCAACATCAGTCAATGTGAAAGAGACCTTCAGTTGCTTAGAAGTTACCCTGGGGTCCTTCATGACCTGGTTGACTATTACATGCCTTAGATAGATCTTTGTTGGTCCACCACTCCTGGGGAGGTTAACAATGGTCTTCCTCCATTTGTCCACAATCTGTCTGACTGTGGATTAGTGGAGTCCAAACTCTTTACAGGTAGTTTTGTAACCTTTTCCAGCCTGATGAGCATCAACAACTCTTTTTCTGAGCTCCTCAGAAATCTCCTTTGTTGCTGCCATGATCCACTTCTACAGACATGGTGTGAAGAGCAGACTTTGATAGATCCATGTTCTTTAAATCATATAGGGCGCCCACTCACACCTGATCATGATCCCATTGTTTGAAAACAATTTCACCTTCAAATTAACTGCTTATCATAAAGGTTCACAGACTTACCACTCACAAATGTGTAATTTTGGATAATTTTCCTCAGTAAATAAATGACCAATTATAATACAGTATTTTTGTCTCATTTGTTTAACCGGGTTCTCTTTATCTACTTTTAGGATGTGTGAAAATCTGTTGATGTTGAAGGCCATATTTATGTAGAAAAAGAAAATTATAAATGGTTCACAAACTTTCAAGCTCCACTGTAGGCATAGGGTTCAAGGTCATTTATTGTCATTTACATCACATGTACTGTGGTACATGTGGTGGAAAGAAATTGTGTACTCAATGTCCCAGTTTCACCCAAAAATAGCAAAAATATAAAGTATAAAAAGAAACAGTATATAAGAATCTAAGATTTATGCTAAACTAATGCTAAACGATACATTAAACGATCTAAGATATACGCTAAATACTAATAATGTAAAATAATACAGTACTGTATATTAAACAGCCGCCTGAACATGAGTGAAAAAAGATACGAGAATAGTTATAATTTTTGTCTCTTTAAAATTATCATTCTAATATGTTGGCTAGTTGCAACAACATGTATTTTCTTGTATGTTTACGTTGTTTTATTAAAGAAGATTTTTATACTTGAAAACATTGTAAGAACGCATATTTTACACACCGTATTTTCCAGTCTATGAGCTGCTACTACTTTTTTCACAGGCTTTGAACCCCATGACATATACCGTACAATTATGCAGCTAATTTATGGATTTATTTTGTTTTGACAGGCTAACAAACTTCCTGCCACCAAAAACAGTTAGCTTCATCATACCCAGGCGCTCATATAGCTGTCCAATGCACACATCTCTTGTGGGGTGGGTCTTTGTGACACCCACAGACAAAGTGAACTCCACAGGTCATGACAACTACAGTAGTCCCTCGTTTATCGTGGGGGAACCGTACCCTGAAGACCTGCGATAAGTGAAAAACCATGAAGTAGGAATAGTAGTACAAGTAGTAAATAGTAAGGGCTGCACAGAGCTGCAGGAGGAAGATTTTTCTGCAGCCCTGGCCTACTCAAATGTGCAGCAGGTGCTAAATAATTTTAAATAATTGATTTTAAATAAAAATTCCATGCCAATGGTGCGGCTCATCCATCAATCAGCCAATTGTGTGTCATGTCCAATCTTATTCTGAAAAACCGCGATAAATGAACCGCGAAGTAGCGAGGGACTACTGTACCTCCCTCACTCATGGTTACTCTACTGAATGGCCTACAACAGGGCTATTCAACAAAACTGCTCAGGGGTCCACAGTTTCTGAAAGCCAACAGCTCAGGGGCCGGACATCCAGCGATTAAAGTCATTATGTGAATAAACCAAGTTTTACAATGATCTGTTACATTTTAAAATTGTTTATTTTATTGCATTGAATCATAAATGCAATAAACAGAACCCAAACACATGCTCAAAATGTATATTTATATTTACTGTATTTATTAGTTTGTTCTTTATGAAGTGAGCCGGATTGAAGTCAGTGGCCGGCGGTCCACCAGTTGAATAGCCCTTGCCTAAAGACTCCCACATACCGTATTTTCCGACCTTTAAGTCGCTCCGCCCCATAAGTCGCTTTAGTCCAATATGTCCAATAAATTGGAAAAATCCATAAATATGTCGCTTCGCCCCATAAAGGCCCCAGTATAGCTCTGCGTTCGAGCGAACGCCGCTCGATGCCGTTCGAACGCAGAGGCACAAGCGTTTGAACGCGGGCACAAACGTGCCAAGCTCAAATTTTACGAACGCAAGCGCGTTGTCTCACAATAAATTGCCCGGCGCCGGACTGTTTTGTATGTGACACAAATGTATTAAATTCCTCTTCTTCATCCCTGATCTGGACTTTTCTTTTGTTTTTTTGCCAAAAGTCAAGTGATCGCTTCCTCCTCCGCTGACTCCATGACTGAAATGATGAGGAAATGAATTAATTTGTCACGAGCGAATTAAACTCAGGTCCAACGTGGCTGCGCGAGGTTCTGCAGATTTTCTGGTGTGCTGGAACAGCGCTCCTTGTTTTTAATTTTATTTTTTAGAACGTTTTTATTAACATATAAACACAGAACACCGCTGCGCAGCTCGTGCCTTTTTTCCCCCCACCCGACCTGTCAATCAATTCAGTAGGCGTGTCAGCAAATGACCAATCAGCGACCTCAATTTGTCCCGTAGGTAAACGCTCTGCCCTGCTGCTGCTCAAATGACGTCAAGAATTTGGAGCGAAAGCGCGAGCATTAACGCGAGAACGAATGCAGAGCTTTACTGTGAACTGCCTGCGCACAGAACGTGTGTGTAGAGCGGCGTTCGGCCGAACGCAGAGCTATACTGGGGCCTTAAGTCGCATCTATTGTGCGTCACCGCTGACGCGTCGCGTACATTACGCTTCACCGCTGACAACCCGAAATGTGGGCTGGTGTTTTGCCCTGCTTCAAATGGCGGCCACAGGAGCGTGCACGGAAGGACTTTAACAAGATTAACACGGTAAAAACAATTATTTGTTTGCTGAAAATTATAGCAAAGATGTGTCTTAGCTTAACCTTTCCTTAATAAATGCACGTATTGTCAAATCAGCTGGATTTAAAAAGTAGTTTCGCTACGTGCACCCGCACGGGTGGGACCGATGCATTTCTTTAAAATTTAGCAAGATAAACACTTAAAAATATATATATTTGTTAGCTGACATTATAGCAAAAGTGTTTCTGAGCTTAACCGTTCCTTAATAAATTCACGTAATGGTCAAATCAGCATTTAAATTGTTTCGCTTTGACGTCTTCCAAACGGTCGTGCGCGCTGCGAAAATAAATTGTAAATAAATCGAATTTTCGCTCAAACATCTCCTACAGCTAACAGTTTGTAAATGTCCATCCAGTGATTACTTTCTGTAAGTTTCATCAAAATCTGTTGTGTGGTTCATGAGCTATTTTGCTAACAAGGTAAAAGTAGTTCAGAGCTCCAGAGAGCAGGAGGCCGTGCTGCGGCAGAGTGAGTCTGACCAGAGGAGGCTTTTGTTCGGACACATGAGCTGGGAACGGTCGGTGGACCCTAGCGGCCGAAAGCGGTACTGCTCCATTTTTTTTGTCAGAATGAATGGAAACGGTAATATCTCAGCCAAAAATTGGTCTAAAAATATGGGAAAAAATCCATAAATATGTCGCTTCGCCCCATAAGTCGCAGGACATGAAAATTAGTTTAAAAAAACTGTGACTTATAGGCCGGAAATACGGTACTCAGGCGTACTGTGTGCACTCCGTGAGCCGCGCAATGTCCGCAGACGGTTGAGTCTTCATACTCCAGTCCAGAGTACACCCTGATGAGCTGCAGCCCAGCTCTGCAGGCAAGGGGCATTTACCTTTGGGACAAATTGAGGTCGCTGATTGGTCATTTGCTAACACGCCTACTAGATTGATTGACAGGTCATAAAAAAAAAAAAAGAGCTACCTGCGTCCCTGGGTAGAGGCAGCTGGCAGCCCAGGAGCAGCTGCAGAGGTTTTCAGTGTTTATATGTTCTTAATAAAAAGTTCTAAAAAATAAAAAACAGGGAGCGCATGCCCTACAGCCCACACATCAGACCAGCCCACCGGGAAATCTCCCGACCCTCACAATTAGTCACGCCGGGCCTGATTTTAATTATCTCGTGACAAATTCCTTCATTTCTCACAATCTCAGTCATGCGTCAGTGGACGAAGAGGAAGAGATCGCTTGCCTCTTGGCAAAAAACAAAACAAAAGTAAAGGCCATTAAACCAGACCAGGGATGAAGAAGGGGAATTTAATGCATTGGTGTTGTATACAAAACAGTCCGTCGCCGGGCAGTTTATTATGCAACACTAAGTATTCACGCAGTCATAAAATTTAATCTTTGGACATGGCTTGCGGACATCTGCTTCAAGTCTGCGTTGTGTCTGCCTCAAGCACTCGCGGACCTCCACCGAGTGAAGTACGCCCTAGTATGTGGTGGCCTTTATACAAGCTAGCACATAATGAACACAAACCAGGCTAACAAGAACAGACTAAGCACAAAAAAGCTAAACAGCTAACTGAAATGATTAACAATGAACATAAATTTTTACCCATAATCCCTCTCTGAGGCCATGTGACTAGCAGTCAACCACAGTGAACCAGTGAGGTAGTCTCATTGAGTCACGAGGACCCACTCTCCCAAGATCTGACCAATGAAATTACCGAACAGGTCACAGTCGAACCAATGAAACGGGAGGGGGGATTCCCCTGCATGTGAGTCTCACATGCTCACAGAGCAATTTTGCTCGGAACACAGGAGGAATATAGCAACAACCAATGACTTCCTGTTAGGCTATTTATTTATTCTTTAACCAGCTGTGTTACCAGCACTGTTAAAAAAAACAATTTACTGTACATATTTGTGTATGCTACCGATACATATTGTAGCATTCTGTAGTCCATTGTGGTTGACTGTTGGTCACATGGCCTCAGGGAGGAATTATGGGTAAAATGTATGTTCATTGGTTAGCTGTTTAGCAGTGTTTTTTCTTCCTTTTTTTGTTGGCGATTAGTCTGTTCTTTTAAGCCTATATCATTCAGTAGAGTCACCAGGAGTGAGGGAGGCAGTTTTCGTGAAGACCTGTGGGGTTCACGACACTGTCTGTGTGTTGAACAGTAAGATAAAGTCTATAAGATGCCATCTGGTGGTTGATTCTTGATCTACAACAAGAGCTGTACATCTCTCTCAGTAAATGTGCGCTGACACATGTTACAATGTGAACACTCTCAGCTTATACACAAGCGTGGATAATATACAGTATATGTACAGTTTCTTTTTTTTTTTTTAACAGTGTGCATGGTTTATATTCGGGTGTGCTCTATAGACTGGCAATTACGGTATGAATCTACAGTATTAGTTACTCATTGCCAGACTTATTTAGTGTAATTCTGGGCCCAGAAAGGTATTTTTGGCCATTTTATTTTTTATACAGACAATTTCTTTAATTAGAGATTAGTTGGATGTTTTATTTTACCAAAGTTCAATAGACAAGACTAAGTCATCTCCAGAATGTAGCATTGAGGTAGTGAAAGGATTCATTCATTCACAGAAGTTTAGGCTCGGGATGAGCTGAGTTCAGTGTTTGTGTTTGTGTTGCTCAGCCTCGGAGGATGACCATAGTGAAAGCTCGTGTTTCGCCTGCATACTGCTGAGCCACGGTGAGGAGGGCATGATCTACGGCACCGACGGCGCCATGCCCATCAAGACCGTGACCTCTCTGTTCAGAGGAGACGTGTGCAAAAGCTTAGTCGGAAAGCCAAAACTCTTCTTCATCCAGGTATGCAGCAAAAAGGCTTCTTTTGAGAAAGTTGACCAAACGGTCATGTTAGAGGTTTATCATTTATGTTTAAATAAGCTTTAGGTTGAAAACATTTTTTTATTTCCTCCCAACTGGCAGCTAATACAAACTACAATTTTGCTCATTTCAGCTTTCGGTTGCTTCACCAGGTCAGCGTTGAGAAAGCTACTCAGGATCTCAATGAAATGTCATTTCATTTACTTCACCAGGCTTGTCGAGGTTCTGAATTCGACCATGGCATTCAGACAGATTCGGGTCCTCCAAACGATACCTTGGAGACAGACGCTAATCCAAGACATAAGATCCCTGTAGAGGCAGATTTCCTGTATGCATACTCCACGGTGCCAGGTAAACCTTGTTTTTATTGCTAAATAAATGAATGCTTATAATTAGTGCTTAATTTGAGCCGGATCCTGCCGGAACAAGATCCAGGAACTCTCTCATTTTGACCCGCTCTGTTCCGGCAACTCTTTCATCGGATCCCCAACTCCGCCCCTAAACGTTTAAAGTGGTGCTAACCCCCATGTGGATCTGTAGCTCCGCCCCCAGACCAGATTCAAAATCCCTCATGAAAATGGGAGTGTCAAGAGACAAGGAGGGCAGGAGGTGGGTGGTTGAGCTGCGTTCACGCCCCCTCTAGCAACAAACTAAAACAAACTAAAACTCCAGCAAACAACTTACAGCAAGCAACAACAAAGAATAAATATGTAGATGTATTTATCTATTCCCACCCGATCTATCCAAAACAAAAGGCCTAAAAAATATATATATATATACCACAAGGTATTCCGTGACCGGGGTTCAAACCTGGGTCTCTCGGATCCCAAACCTGCACTTCCACCACCGTCCCAACTTGGCATACATGCTTCGCTTGTCCATCGCTCCATAAGAAAACAAATACAACCAAATAGTTTCGATGAAGTGGAAAGTATTCATACAATACATAGGTTAAGATATACAAATAACTAGTGCCATTCCGAAAACTATAATATGCTTCTTTGCAGTACTTTTCCAGAGTGCAATGTACCACTTCCATATAAGGTATGAACTGCAGCGTGGACCTTCTCATCTCTGCAGGGGATTGGCTCTGCTTGAACCACTTTTGTGACGTCAGAGTGAACAAGACACGTCAGAGTGAACAGTCGTTGACCAATAAGAAAATTAAGCTGCAATTCCTCTGTTCAACCCATAGGGTTACCGTAAACACGTTTTTAGACCAAATATTGCCGATTTACACTAATCAGAGTCAGAGTCAGAGAGTCTTTATTGTCATTTGCACCGCATGTGGTACATGTGATGAAAACGAGATTATGTACACGGGGTCCCAGTTACATCCAACAACAAATGCAAGAGAAAAACAGTAATAACATCTAGAATTAACTAAGAGAAACATCAACTAGTAATACACTAAGCCCTAATGTAGTGAAAAAAACATCATTATAAACAGCAGCACGAACATGAGTCTTTATGAGCAGATGGTCACAGATGAACACAGCAACAAGAAAACAGATCAGCATCAGCATGATGTGATATTTATACGCACAAATATGTGAAGATTAACACGGACATAGTGCTATACAACATTTTAGACACATTTTAGGGAGTTTATCAGCTAAAAAAAGTTAATTTGAAGTTTAGTTCCTCTATAAAGTCATCACGCATGTTCAGTTTGATTATTTTAAGACTGCAACGAGAGGAGACATTGCCCTTAGACATTTGGGCTCAGTCTGTGGATGTTTCAGCCACAGCACACTCGGCGCTCCTTCGAGGAGGAGTAGAGGAGCCTATAGGCAGGGGGAGTGAGGACGGAGGGACAGATGGTCACATCTACGCACTGAGGTTCTGTGCGAAGACCTTCTCTCCTCCTCCTCTCCAAATATTGTCCATACAGTGGGGCTGCGCACTGAAAACCACCCCCTCTCCCCTCCTCTCAGACCTCCGAAACAGAAACGATCATTTATTCAGCAGAATAAATAAATGCCCTGCGACAGTGCACGTTACGCACAGCGTCTCCAGACAGCCCTACAGAGCGCACATCAGCAGATGCCTGAACTCCTTCTATATTTCAGACATAATAAATAAAAAAAAGCTTACTGTGGGGCGGCTGTGGCTGAGTGGTTAGAGCAGCCGTCCTCCAATGCAAGAGTTGGGGGTTTGAATCCACCACCAGCCACATGTTGAATTGTCCCTGGGCAAGACAGTGAACCCCTCGTTGCCTCCGATGTGTGTCCCATCGGTGTATGAATGTGACCTAAAGCACTGATTAGTCTCTTTAGAATGATTTGTCCAATTAGCTTTGTAGAGATCTAGTAGAGTGCTGTATGAATGGGTAAATGAGGACACAGGTTGTAGTGTAAAGAGCTTTGAGTATCTCAATAAGATGGAAAGGTGCTACAGTATATAAGTGTAAAAAAATATTAAAAGTACAAAGAGAGAAATGTCCAATTTACTTTAATTTAAAAAAATGGATGGATGAATGAATATTATGATGAATATGTATGATGAATGGATGGATGGATGATGAATGTTTGGTCGGTCATTAGTTGGACAATAGAGAATTGAAGCCTTCAGGTGCTTCAAACGGTGCCACGAGAACTGGAGCAGGAAGAGCAAATTCATTGGAGGAGTTCAGCTCAGAGCCGTGGGGGAGGGAGGAGGGAGGTTCAGGACACCTGACAGAATCGGAGCTGCTCATTCACACACAACCTGCTGTTCTTATCCAAAATAGTAATTTATTGTTTACAACTGTAGACGTCAAAATGCAGGAAATGGCATCTCTGTTATTCAAAATTTGCTGTGAGATGATCCACGAACACCCCCCTGCTGTTCCGGCATCAATCAGTTTACAAATTAAACCCTGCTTATAATATAGAATGTGCAGACAAAAGCCAAGAGCCAAGTTTCACTTTATAACTCGTGAATTTTCTTTTAGGATATTTTTCGTGGAGGAACCCTGGGCGTGGTTCCTGGTTTGTCCAGGCGCTCTGCAACATCCTCAATGAGTTTGGCAAGCAGCTGGAAATAATGCAGATCCTAACGCGGGTCAACTACATGGTGGCCACGAGCTTCGAGTCCTGGTCTGAAGACCCACGCTACACTGAGAAGAAGCAGATCCCCTGTGTGGTCTCCATGCTGACGAAAGAGCTGTACTTCAACTGATGTCCCACATGTCCTGTCTGTCACAGACTGACTCGACTGACAGACACTCATTAAGCGGTCAAAGCATTCAGGGATGATTCAGGCTCGGCAGGACTCTACTGTATACTGTACTTAAATCATCTGACGTTCTGTACTCCTGGAGCCGGGCCTGAAAACAAGCACTCTGTGAGCTCCAAAATGCCATCACATTTTATCAGATCTTTGTTGACAGGCGTTATGAAATATTTATGTCCTTCTACCAATCCATGAAATTCACTGCCAGGTTTGTGGGTTAGTAGAATCATATGTGAATATCTGTTCCACCATTTTTAACGCTGGTGAAAATCACCCAAATTTTTTTTTGACAAGATATAGCATTTGTTACCTCCAACAGGCTTCTCAGAACAAGAAAAGAAAAACCCTTTGTTACTCTGTAGCTTATTCTGTTTTGTTATTAACATTCAGCATACATGATCCGATCACAAATCAGTACTGTAGCTGTATTTTGCATCAAAATTAGTATTCAAATATGTTTCAGCATGAGATTTGATCTCACCCTCCTGCTCTGATTTCAAATCAATTATTAAAAAATACCAACTAGGATAACAACAGTGACCCTTAAGACAGTATCTGATGAGTAGTAAAATGTTTGACAGAAACTTTTTTACATTGAGCTGTCTACTTTTTATTTTTTATAAATACTGTATTAACAACAGAGGAGAAAGGTGCCTCTCCAGTTCAAGTGAAAGCACTTAATGTTTTGGACCAAAATAGGCAGGAAAAGAAAGAGAGCAAAACATTTGAAACACTTTGACATGTTTATTTTATTATTGTTTAGCTTGTTTGCTTTCATAACTTAAATTTGGCAAGAAATGCTCAAAATGTATTTTAGCAAACAGTGAAGCAAGACATTGCAAACCTGAAATTGCACTTTCCGCTGTACATGTCGCACGGCCCTGTAAGTCGCTTCAGTCCAAATATGTGTAATAAAGTGGAAAAATCCATAAATATGGTAGTTTGACGTATAAGTCGCATCTATTATGCGTCACCGCATTCATTTCTTCGAAATTTAAGATATACACCTAAAAGCAGTTATTTGTTTGCTCGAAATTATAGCAAAGGTATGCACTTTAACAATCAAATCAGCTGTATTTTCAAAAGCCGATACGCGGAAACATGAATGCGCAGAAGGCGACTCGCTGTCCATTTATTCGAAATTAAACAAGATAACCACCTAAAACAATTATTTGTTAGCTCAACTTTATAGTAAAAGTGTGTCAGTTGAACTTTTACTTAATAAATACACTTTGACGGTCAAATTAGCTGCATTTCGGCTGGGCGGCGTGATGAAATGAAGCTGATTCGGTTGCTCCAGGCAGACAACGGTAGAAGAATATGGCAAGCCGATTGTGTCATTAATAGCCACCTTTACTTATTACATGATAAAACGGCATGCCATACTGCTCGACTGCTCTCTAGTGGCTGAAAATGGAAGTGTTCAATATTTTCATTCAGAATGAATGAAAATGGTCATGTCTCAGCCAAAAATTGGTTCATAAAAATGGGGAAAAAATCCCTAAATACATCACTTCGGCATATAAGTCGCAGGGCATGCAAATTATGCAACAACAAAAAAGTGACTTATACAGTGAAAAATACGGTACGTGCAATAATAGGTTGAAGGGCAGGCGGCACCTGGAAAATGCTGATGATTATCATTTTCAGCAGTCCATGTTTTTACAAATTAGGTTTTGTCTTTACGTGACAGCCTAACAACAACAAAAAACACCCATAGGTTTTTTTTATCGTCTCATCAAATAGCTCAATATGTTAAATCAAATTTCATAACTGTTGTGGCTACAGAGTTGTGACGTTTTGCTGTGTAGCGAGTAGTTCTGTTGGAATATTTGGACTTTACTGGGCCATGCAAATAGCAAAGGTCTTTTGCGATTCTTCTGGATTCCTATCCAGATGTTCAAGTCTTTAATTGCTCGTTCATTGAGCCCCAAAAAGCTGCATTTAATGAAAACTCTGCACCTTTTTTGCAACCATGTTCCAACCAATCAGCTTAATGAATTCTCTATTTTTTATTAATTTAATATTCTTTGTTCTTGACTTTGCTGATTGGTAAATTTGGTGCTGCATGATACTATAAAAACTTGCGATGTGCAANCATGCAAATAGCAAAGGTCTTTTGCGATTCTTCTGGATTCCTATCCAGATGTTCAAGTCTTTAATTGCTCGTTCATTGAGCCCCAAAAAGCTGCATTTAATGAAAACTCTGCACCTTTTTTGCAACCATGTTCCAACCAATCAGCTTAATGAATTCTCTATTTTTTATTAATTTAATATTCTTTGTTCTTGACTTTGCTGATTGGTAAATTTGGTGCTGCATGATACTATAAAAACTTGCGATGTGCAATATTTTTGAATAATTGTGATGAAAATATTAATTGGGACAAACCCTCACATTTCCTCTTCTGCCACCACCACGCTCAGCTAAACCAGGAGCGGGCATCAAGTGAGTCTGTTGGGTTGCCCAAATAGTCACATGCAAAACATAAATGCTTGAAATAAAGTAGCCTAGGATTTATTGCAGTCCTCTGCAATATTGATTATTCATTAAACTATTTGATAATTTTTTGATACATTGCAAAACTGTGAGTAAAATACTATTTTCTTAAAGCTGACATGAAAATGTCTAAGCAGTGTCATATATTTTTGAAATATCAGCATGTAAAGGTGCACGGAAAACACAAAAGGCAACTTTCTGTATATTAGTGTTGTGCATCGTCTTCACTTGATTGTACTGAACCTCAAAGTGTCTTGCATGTTTTTATTTTAAAGAATGGGCTTTGTTTAGGAATGAATTAAACAACAAAAATTGATGAAAAATAAGCATGATTTTTGAGCACTTAAGGAAGTTTTCAAACTAAAAGTGTCATAGTTTAAATAATTATTGGGTATGATTGAGTTAAATTAGATTTGTATGCTAGCACGTTCAAAACTTTTATTACAACTCAGAGGTTTGTTATTGTTCCAAAGTCTGTCAATCACAGAGGCAGCTATAACTGGCAGTAACATGTCTGAACCTTCACAATCCATCTGTCCACATGTCCTCCCAAATGATGTTTTTCCATTCTTCACATGACAGCATGTACACGTATTGGACGCTTAGGGGTGGGGAGAGTCTGCAATATTTTTATTAAGCGTTCACCTTTTTCTCTTTTATCAGCCATGTTCTATTTATTTAGATATTTACTTGATAAGTGTGTGATCAGTCCTGGCAGTTCTTGTCCAGAGCCTCCACATCCCTGGAGCGTCCTCCACGTGTGGACCTCTGATCGGGAACATGGTGCCGAAGCCAAGCTGAAAGGAACGTTTGCTCCACTTGTTTGGGAATGAAATTTAAAGACTTTTTTTTTTTTAAGGGGTAACTTTTTAATGCTTTCCAGTGTTTATTGCTTTTGTCTTCAGGAATGTATTTGAAAAATACAACCAAAAAAAATAATAATAATAGAATGCATGAGTTTATTAGAAAGTATAATCTGGCCCAATTTTTTATTTGGGGCAATTTATTGTTTCAATAATTTCAAAATGGAAGAATGCTTTTGTAAACATTTACTGTAATAAATTGGAAGAATTTATTATGTGATTGTGTCTTTTTTATGTAGAAAAAAAAAGGGGGCCCTCATTGTTTAACCTTTAGCTTATCGTGGACACAAACTTCTGCCCTTGTGCTTTGTGATTGATTTCACTGGTAATAAAGTAGGGAAAAAAACTCTGATCTATCCTTTTAACGAACTTGTAACTGACCAACAGAGCAGCACCAGGAACATAATAAAAGTATAATATATTTCAATAAACATCAGTTTAAAAGAAACGTTCAAGAGCAGCATGCCAGGCTAAGGGAAGCAATTCCTAACTCAAATTGCGTCCTCTTCTAAGGGCATGTTCACAATTTTTAACATTTTCACAAGCGTATAAAACGTAGTCTTTTTTTTGGCAACTGCCCCAGAAAGTGTACGGAAAAACGTTGACTTTCAACAAACCTGTTTTATTATAAGTAAACCTGAGACAGGAATATAAAAAGTTTCGATTATTGTCATTCCACAATTGTACACTTATAAAAATGGTTTAAAACCTACATATACAGACATACAGATATTTATGATAAACTGCAAACACCTGAAACTGACTGACGGGGGAACTTGGTAAGTTTGGGGGGGGACAGTGGCACTCTCGCTCAAGGACCTGAAGTTTGGTCACACGCACATGTTGGACATGTCTGCACAAGGATGACGATGCTCTAAACATATTAACGTTTAATACAGAGTTCAATTTTAGACATAAAAGCCCTAGGGAGGTTGGGGGGGTGTTGCGGGGGGTTTGCCTGTGGTTTGTTGCTGTAACATTTTCTTTTTTCCATTTTGAAAAGCGTACACCAGTCCCCCATCGTATCGTTTGTATACTTGTGGAAAAAGTTGTGAACACCAAAATTTTAAAAAGAAGGTCATTCTTTTTAAAATCACTCTTGAAGCTTTAATA
>JBBPBX010028269.1:0-36695 GCA_038048925.1 Garcialebias charrua
AAAAAAGTTCGCCGATTTTTATGCAGGCGCCAGGCGGGTCAAACCGGACGCTTTCTTTCTTTAAATTTAGCTAAATAAACGCTTAAAAATATATTTCTTACCTCACTATAGCAGACGGGCTCCTGAGCTGAACCAAATGTGAAATCAGCTGGATTTAAAAATCCGCGGTGTGGTTTATGAGTGGTATCTTGCAAACAAAAACAGCTACCGGTACATCCACAGCAGGGAGCGGGCAGCGACAGAGTCATCAGTCCGACCAAAGGAGGCTTTTTTCGGACACATGCAAGTAGAAACTTCTGGAAGTGGCCCCTCTTCCTCTTCGCTCTCTGAGTCCTCTGCTGGCTGCTGCCTACAGCGCCCGTATAGCGGCCGAAACTGGTACTGCACCATTTTTGCCAAAAATGAAAAACGAAGAATCAGAGCGAAAAATGGGTCTAAAAATATGGGAAAAAATCCATAAATAATACTCTTTGGTGTTTAATACACTGGACATTCAAATGAGCAAAAATACAGCGTATAATACACCGGTTTTTACGGTAATTGCATGGATTTGGAGAGCAGCAAAAAGGTTCCTGCATACCAAGATCTCAGACAAAGAAAAGTGGGAGGCGGTCCCTTTATCAGGTGTCATTACAGTTGGCGAAAGAGAAGATGTGTTCAGAGACTTATGCCTGTCAGCACAAGAAAGTGTATAATTTCCGACTACAACGATTGATAGACTAGTTGTCTACAAAGATGGAACAAGCGTGCTCTTGATGTGTGGTGGCAGGGTTCAGACTTTTAAGGAGGACCACAGAGCCATTCCTCTGTTGCCTTTCCAGGCTTGGATCCCCACTCTTCTGGCCCGAGCAGCACACAGTGAAGGACATGATGGAGTGGCAGGAACTCTTCTGCGTCTGCAGGAAAAAGCATTAAGGCCGAGATACACTTGAGCGTCCTCAGGTACGCCACTCTACGCGCGCATTTTGTGCGCATGTGTTTTGCTGCTATACTTCAGAAACTATCAGCTTTCAAACGCTCACGTTCTCCTTGTTGTAATATGAGCAGCTGCGCACGGAGGGGACTCAACTGAGCTCGCTGATTGGTCACTTGCTGACATGCCTACTGAAATGATTGACAGCTTTCACTCAGCTCATGTAGCTCGCTGAAGACCGCGGCGGTGTTCTGATTTGGTGTTTCTACTATATATGTTATAAAAAGTTCTCTCAGAAATAAAAATAATAACAGGGAGTGCTTTTCCTGCAGCACACAGCCCCAGTGTTGCCAGATTGGGCGGTTTACCGCCATTTGGGCGGTTTTCACTCTCTACTTAGCGGGCTAAAAATAGCTTCGGGCGGGTGGTGATAATTTGGGCGGATTTGGAGTCAGATCGGCGGTTTCTGAGTTAACTATTAAATGAATTTCAAACAATCATTCATCATTATTTCATAGCAAAGCTCCTCTGACCTTTCTCCATCACTGATTGGCTATTGTCATCTGCCAGGGCGATCCCAACAGAGAACTGGTGAGGCAGTTAGTGGACGCCTCGTTGAGTGGGCTGGTCCGTAGCGGCGGTACGTCAGAGCGGCCGCCATATTGGATGTGGCAGAACTGCCGGTCAACTGATAGAAGGAAACGGACTGAACTTCATAAAGCACCGTTTTACAAAGTGTTTTATGCCTGTCATTCACACACACCGTGTGAATGACATTTGGACATATATTTGGAAAGCAAACATGCACCAAAGACAACATTTATAACTTTTAAAGTGATTAATAAAAATGTTTATTCCTTAAATGTTTAGGTTACAGTATAGGTAAACACTAATTTTGAGTGTTAACAACTAATAATGTGTGTAACACTATTACTGTGATGATAAATATAGAAATATTCATTAGTGAACATTTAATGTGTCTATAATAATCAGTTCCTGAAATGTGACATGTTGATTTTCTTAATAAAGAGCACCAATGATCACATTTAACTGGTTTTGATTAATCACATTGAACAAATAAACACCGATATATCTTTACAGGAGTTGGGGGTACTGTGTGTGTGTGATTTTATATATATATATATATATATATATATATATATATATATATATATATATATATATATATTAGGGGTGTAACGATACACAAAACTCACGAGACGAGACGAGACGAGAAAATCACAGATCTCGCGAGAACGAGACGAGATTTTAACATTAGTTCAAGAAAACTTCAAAGATCGGTTTTATGCCGCAAAAAGGCTTTTATTCTGTTTTAACATGTATTACAAACCCAACTGATGTCTTCATTTTACTGATTGAATCTCCTTAGACCTTAGAACGTTCAACTTTGTTTAAAAAAATAGATATTCACGCAGGACTTTCCAAAACTGACTCTGCAGCCGTCACTCACCAGTGTTGCCAGATTGGGCGGTTCACCGCGATTTTCCTTCTGACTTTTGCGGGTAGAGATTGCTTTGGGTGGGTGGGACTCTATCTGGCAACACCGGTCACACCGGTGTTTACACGCGTGTCTTTACATTCGGGGCAGCGTCGGCAGCGCCGTTACCCTCCATCAATGTAGAGGCGTCTGCGGCACCCTCCATCAGTAGTTGGGGCGTCTTCTATAGCAACTTCATCCGGCGAAGCCATGCTGTCCGTGACGCTGACTTGCTAGGGGCTCTGCTAGCATTAGCATTAGCATCTCGCGAGACAACGTTACCTCTCAACGAGAGATATCGCGGGAGTTTAATATTGCGAGATCTCGTACAACGAGATCTCGTTACACCCCTAATATATATATATAATTTTTTTTTGTAAATACAGAAGTAAAAAAAGAAAAAGTCTGTTGGATAAAAGAAGAAGCGTTTCTACAATTTTTTAACCCATCCAGAGGACCTACCGTATTTTCTGGTGTATAGGTCGCACCATCCAATTATCACCAATAGATTGGAAAAATCTCTAGATAGGTCGCACCGGTGTATAGGTCGCACCTACGTTTAGCTCTGCTGCAAATGTCTGTCACAGGAGCGCACAGCAAGGCTTTTAAGAAGATTAACACTTAAAAACAATTATTTGTTTGATAAAAATTATAGCAAATATGTGTCTGAGCTGAACTTTTCCTTAATAAATGAACGTAATTGTGAAATGAGCTGGATTTAAAAATTTATTTAGCCAAAAGTGATAACAAGCCATATATAGGTCGCACCTGTGTATAGGTCGCAGGCCTTGAAAAAACCATAAAAAGGTGCGACCTATACACCGGAAAATACGGTAATTTAACTCTTATTCCCCCCCCCGCTTTGCTGAATGTGATGTGTCACGTGACACTTTCTGATTGGGCGGGTTTTCGGCGGTGTTTAACAGATTTTTGGGCTGGAAAACCTGGATTCTATCTGGCAACACTGCACAGCCCACCAGGGATATTTAAAACATCGCGCACCCAGGTAGGACCTGAATTCATTCATTTCATTCATGGAGTGAACGGAGGAAGAAGTGATTACTTGACTTTAGGCAAAAAAACAAAAGAAAAGGCCCGATCAGCGATAAAGAAGGGGAATTTATTTCATTTGTGTAACATACAAAACAGTCCGGCGCCGGGGAAGTTTATGGTCAGACACCGCGCATCGCGCACGCGGACGTAAAAAAAAAGCTTTGCGCGTATGTGCCCTGAGGGGCTACGCGGGGCTACGCTTTTGCCTTGACGTACGTACGTTGCGTATAGGCGTATCGTGAGAACGCTCAAGTGTATCTCGGCCTTTAGAGGACGTCCAGCGCCTTGTAGTGCTCATCCCAGCAGAAGACCAAGCAGAAGGAACAAGTGCGCTTGGAAAAAGCGATCTTCCCAGGTAAAACCTTGCAAGATCGAATGGGAGGTGTTGCGCTGAGCTGCTCATGGATTCAGATGTTGGTGCATGAACACATTTGTGTGTGCATGAACACACACTAGTGTGGGTGCATGAACACATTTGTGTGTGCATGAACACACACTAGTGTGCTGCTCTGCAGCACTTCTCAACAGGTGAAAGAGATCAGGCCTAATCAGCAGCACCCCTCAACTCAGGTAATATAAGGAAGCCACAACCCATGTTGCTGGTTTTTGCAGCAGAGCTGAGAAAGGCAAAAACAATCTGCAAAACAGCATTCCATGGGAAAGGACTTTTAGATGAAACAAGGACTACCAGTAAGCCATTCAAGCTGCCATTAGGAGTTAAATGATATGCAATTTGACTTTTTGTTTGTGTTTAGTTTTAGTTTTGCTACAGTACAGATTCAAATAATTTAATGCTTGAATTATGGTTATTACGTTTAAATAACGTTTAACGTTTAACAAGTGTGGGAAGCCATGAAATCATAGAACACGACATGTGCTGTACCTCTGATGATCTCATTCCTGATCTTATCAATCCTTGTTACTCCTAAGGAGAACCTCAGCATCTTCATTTCTGCCACTTCCAGTTCTGTCTCCTGTATTTTTTTCAATGACACTGTCTCCAGACCATGCAATATACTGTAGCTGGTCTCACCACCATCTTGTAAACTTTTCCTTTGACCTTTGCTGACACCTTTTTGTCACAAATCACTCCTGAAACTTTTCTCCATCCACTCCATCCTGCTTGGACTCTCCTTTTCACTTCTTTACCACATTTCCCATTTTCCTGGACAGTGGACCCCAAGTACCATATTTCCGCCTGAAAAGTTGCACCTTTCTATAAGTTGCTTTGTCCAATTATTGTCAATGAATTGGAAAAATCCATAAACATGTTGCACCTTTATTTAAGTTGCATCTATTATGCGTCACCGCTACGCGACGCGTCAGCGCCTCATTTGCCCTGCTGAAAATGGCGGCCACAGAGGCATGCACGGAAGGACTTTTAACAAGATTAACACGGTAAAAACAATTATTTGTTTGCTGAAAATTATAGCAAAAATGTGTCTTAGCTTAACCGTTCCTTAATAAATTCACGTAATGGTCAAATCTTCCATGTGGTTTATGAGCTATTTGCTCAGTGCTTTAAGTGGAAAAAAATAAGTGCCTGTACTCTCCCTAATGTCATAATAATATGCATACCTGCAAACTCAGAAGGGATGAAAAAGGTGACAAACGTTGCGCCTGCATGCACAATGAATACAGCTGAGCCCAGGGTTGCCAAATAAATTTAAAAAGTGCCTTATTTACCACCTCTTTTCTGTGCACATGTTCAAGAAACACAACACAAACTTCATCTTGCTCAAGATGAGAGTTCTGCAATGGAGTTAAATTCAAAGCAGTCTGCTCCTCAGACAAATAGTGTTAAATTATTATTTTATCTATGAATCTTTCTGTTAAATTATTATTTTGTATATATTAATGTTTCTGTTCAGTGCCCTGAGATTACTTCTTTTGTGAATTGACGCTATATAAATACTAAACTGAATTGAATAGAATCGTAGAACATCTTTTCTCAGCACACACAACAGTTTAGGTCAAAATACTATCATTTTAAAGCCACAGAACTATAGTTAATAATTTCCTGGCAACCCGACTGACATGGAAACTACAGCATTTTTCATGTAAACCAGCTTATTTTTTGTTTATTACCCCCAATAAACATTGAAAAAACACTAATGTTTCCACAGGTTGTTCTCGTGTAAACAGGGCGTTATAGTACCGTAGGTAGATCACTTTGCACAATACAGTACATGTTAATATACTTCATTTATTTTTCTCTTTTGCATGCATGTTGCAATTTAGATTTCTCATCTCTAGTATTAAGAGACAACAAATCAATGTTTAGGCGTAAATTTATTCATTAAAGTATTTCTTCTCCTTGAAAACTGTTTTCTTTTTAAGCTTTAAGATTTTGGGAAGGTGTTGTACCATTATCAGTGACACATTGACCACAGCAATCTATGAATACAAGCCAAACTGAAATTTAAACAATATTTAGAGGGGACCTATTTTGCAAAATTCTCATTTTGCCACTTGTTATTATTTGTCGTCTATTGTACTGCAGATTGAACACATTACATTTTTTATAAGAGTAATGAGTGTCACTATTGTACTGATTAATAGTAGTATTAAGACTACTAAATACATGCCATTTAAATCAATATTATTGCTGATTATTCTGCATAGTATATGCATGCAGTTTGGATAAACTTCCTTCTGTACATTTTGCATTACATTTCACTGTAACTTTGCCGACGCCCCCCAAATTGCTTTAAATTTTTTTCCCTGTTTATGGTCCCCCCAATAATGAGATGAAATCTACGCCCTTGCCTGTTCTACTTCCGCCTCCATCGCGCTCTGTTGAACTCACGAGTCGCGTTGCAGATGTTTTTTTTTTTTTTACAGCTTTCGCTGTAGTCTCCTCCCCCTGTCTATCCTGAGGTTGTGATTGGCCAAAATGACGCGCTCCACCAAAGATGTTTTATTGTCGACAGATGCATTGCTGTTTCTTGAAATCCAGTCAGGGGGAAATGATGCCGTCTGCCACGGGTCTTTCAAGTGGAGAAGACGAAAATAAGTTCCGGAACGCACCGTACTCTAAAAAAAAGTCCCGGTACTGTCAGGGTTAAATTTTTAGAAGTGGTGGAACTGCGTTCCTGTGTGTTCCTGCCCACGTAAAGCACTGTATTTTCTAAAAACAGGGTTTCTGCAGGTTTCAACAACTCAAATTTAAGACTTTTTAAGCCTTTTTTAAGACCAGTATGAATCAAATTTAAGACCTATCGGCAAAAAAAACAAACAAAAATGTTTTAATTATCACCTCTTTATTCCAAAATTTGACTGACATATCAAATCGCACAAAAAACAGGTTGCTACTTGACTATTTTGTTAGTAAAATATTGAATAATTAAAAAATAAAAGTTAGTCAAATGGCTTCAACAAAAAATAAATGTACACAAACATATATACAAATGTATGCTTTATACCTGCACAATATGTAGCTACTTTGTAAAATGTGTTTTTGAGGGACGAGTGTAACCTGGATTAAAGGTGTAGATTGTTTTAACCTGGATGGGGCAGCTGTGGCTGAGTTGTTAGAGCAGTCATCCTCCAAGAGTTGGGGGTTGGAATCCACCAGCAGTCACATGCCTAAGTGTCCATGGGCAAGACACTGAACCACTCATCGCCTCCAATGTGTGCCCCATCGGTGTATGAATGTGAGCTAAAGCTCTGATTAGTCTCTTTAGAATGATTTGTTCATTTAGCTTTGTAATCTACTAGAGTGCTGTATGAATGGGTAAATGACATACAGTGCTTTACTATGGAAGCCATTGTGTCTCATATCTAAAATTAAAAGGGATTAGCAGAAACGCTTTTTCATTTCAAAGTCAAGCTGCATTTTTTGACTCATAAATAAAATTTAAAATGAATAATCCAAGCTGAATTGCAGTGAAGCGGGCTCTGTACCGGTCTGTCGTGGTGAAGAGAGAGCTGAGTCGAAAGGCAAAGCTCTCAATTTACCGATCGATCTACGTTCCCACCCTCATCTATGGTCATGAGCTTTGGGTTATGACCGAAAGAACAAGATCTCGGATACAAGCGGCTGAAATGAGTTTTCTCCGCAGGGTGGCTGGACTCTCCCTTAGAGATAGGGTGAGAAGCTCAGTCATCCGGGAGGGACTCGGAGTAGAGCCGCTGCTTCTCCACATCGAGAGGAGCCAGTTGAGGTGGCTCGGGCATCTGGTTAGGATGCCTCCTGGACGCCTCCCTGGTGAGGTGTTCCGGGCATGTCCCACCGGGAGGAGACCCAGAGGAAGACCCAGGACACGCTGGAGGGACTATGTTTCTCGGCTGGCCTGGGAACGCCTTGGGATTCCCCCGGAGGAGCTGCTCCAAGTGGCTGGGGAGAGGGAAGTCTGGGCCTCCCTACTTAGGCTGCTACCCCCGCGACCCGACCCCGGATAAGCGGAAGAAGATGGATGGATGGATGGATGGATGGATAATCCAAACTGCATTTTCATTTTCTTCTTCGAGACTGCTCAATTTGTAAATTAATTAAAATGATAAGTAAAATAACATTTAACATTTAATTTTCAAAATATGTCCTAGTAAAAAGTGACCAAAATTCATTTTGAAATGTCAATTTTGAAAATTAAAATGAAATACCAGAAATGCTTTTTCATTTCAAAGTCGAGCTGCATTTTTTGACTCAGAAATAAAATTAAAATTAAATCATTTTCATTTTCTTCTTCAAAATTGCTCATTGTGTAAATTAATTAAAAAGATAAATAAAATAACAATTAACATTTAATTTTCAAAACATGTCCCAATAAAAAGTGACCAAAATTCATTCTGAAATGTCAATTTTGAAAATTAAAATTAAATAGCAGAAATCCTTTTTCATTTCAAAGTCAAGCTGCATTTTTTGACTCAGAAATAAAATTAAAATTAAATCATTTTCATTTTCTTCTTCAAAACTGCTCATTATCAGTGAGCTACGGAGGAAACTGCCTTTTCGTTTTCAGCCCACCCCCCTGTGCGTAAAGTGTAACAATATTCAATCTCAAATGCAAACCAAGTTGCGCAGGAGAGTGACGTAATGCGCTTGTCAGACAACAGAGGGCGTGGCATAAATGATCCTGTTGCAGCATGCGGAGTTTTAGACAGGAGGAGACAGTTTCCTCCTTCCACTGAAAGATCTGTGAACTCTTGTCACTGTCATTTTGGAAACTGATTGCATTCAGTCAATTATAGTGCACATGCAGCCACTCGTTTCCTGTTTCTATGTGACAATTTGTTTTTAGCTTGATCGATGGTTTGATGTGCGTGCGTGTGTGTGTGTGTGTGTGTGTATGTGTGTGTTTGTAAATGCAGAAATTGGGCCCGAGGTTTAATAAACGTTTCTATTCCTTGCTAACAAAATAATTTCACCTCCCAAGTTAATCTGCTGTTTTCAAGACACTCTGGAGGCTTGGCACCACCCACATACACGTGCAACAAGTAGATTGTGCTATTGTAAATTATTGTCTCAATGTCTCATTTAATGCAAGGCATTTAATGCAAGGCATTATTACTGGTTGTGGAAATAAGTCAAAGTCAACTTTATTGTCAAAACTGCAATATGTACAGTACATACACAAGATTGAAATTACATTACTCTCAGACCCCTGGTGCAACAATAACCATTTAAACATTAAATTAACGATAGCCATTAATAAACATTACATAAAATGAAATAATAAAAGTAATAAAAGTCTGACTCACAGGTCTCCTCTCACGCTCAAATTCTCTTTTCTCTTACATAATGGACCAGAATGTATTGAAAGCATGACTGGCAACTGTCTTTGCTTAACCCTTTAACAGGCAACGTGCACCAGGAGATACATTCTCTTTAACAGTTAGTGCTTGAGCTGGGAGTAGGGATGCACCGAACCACATTTTTCACTTCCGATCTGATTCCGATACTTAAAAACTGGGTATTGACCGATACCAATACTTTTCCGATCCGATACGTTCAAGTATACGATTGCGTATAATAAAGATTTTGAACTGAGAACATTTATTTCAACATGGTGTGAGCCATCCAATAAAGACTCTCTGAGCCTAACCACAGGAACCTCACAAATTTTAGCAGCTAACAGGAGGCATGTCTTCACCCCACACATCCTTCTTACTCATGGTTCAGTTGGAAAAAAAAAAACGCTAAGCATGATGGGAAAGACAACATAGCCACTCCCCTTAACCAGTAAGGCAGTGGATTTTGTTGTCTTTCCCATAATGCTTAGCAGTTTTGAAAACTAAAATACTGCTAAGCATTATGGGAAAGACAACAAAATCCACTGCCTTACTGGTTAAGGGGAGTGGCTATGTTGTCTTTCCCATCATGCTTAGCGTTTTTTTAGTTTTTCCAACTGAACCATGAGTAAGAAGGACGTGTGTGGTGAAGACATGCCTCCTGTTCATTGTTAAAGTCTAGGTTCTTCCTGTCGTGAGGCCCAAAGTGTCGTCATTGGGTTTAACTCACACACTGTTAAAGCAGTCACAGAATGTGATTGAACGCAAATACTCTTTGAAGCTGGATCGGAAAATATCGGCAGGTTGGATCTGATACCCGATACTGAAACTATGCTGGTATCGGGACCGATACCGATACCATACCATACCATACCATTTTATTTATAAAGCACTTTAAACAGGAACAAGTCCACACCAAAGTGCTGGACAAACAAACACGCAACAGGCAACACAGACAATGAAGTACAACACGAAAAACATAAAAACATTGCAGATCATAAATCAAACGATCCAATACAAATCAGCTGGCATTGAAAGCAATGGAGTAGTAGTGAGTTTTTAACCGGGATTTGAAAACCGAGAGGGAGGGGGCCTGTTTGATGAGCAGCGGTAACTCGTTCCAGAGTCTTGGGCCTGCTACAGAGAACGCCCTGTCACCCCTGCGCTTAAGGCGAGTTTCTGGAACTATTAAGAGTACCTGATCCTCTGACCTCAAAGCACGTGGAGGGACATATGGGTGTATCAGATCCGAGAGATAGGCGGGGGCGAG
Source organism: Garcialebias charrua (assembly GCA_038048925.1). Classification (NCBI taxonomy): domain Eukaryota; kingdom Metazoa; phylum Chordata; class Actinopteri; order Cyprinodontiformes; family Rivulidae; genus Garcialebias; species Garcialebias charrua. The sequence continues at coordinate 10,468 of JBBPBX010028269.1, forward strand.
ACTGTTCAGCGATTTGTAGACATACATGAGAATTTTGAATTGGATTCGAAGATGAACCGGTAGCCAGTGAAGGGAGGCCAAGACTGGTGTAATGTGCTCTCTTTTGCGTGTGCTGGTTAAAAATCGGGCAGCTGCGTTCTGAACCAGTTGTAATCGTGCAATGGTGGCTTGACTGACGCCAAGCAGAAGGGAATTGCAGTAATCAAGCCTAGATGTAATGAATGCGTGAATCACTGTCTCCAGGTTGTTTTTGGATAATATGGGCTTCAGCTTAGACAGACGCCTCAGCTGGAAAAAACAGGATTTGACGATCATGTTTACATGACTGTTGAGTTTCATGGAAGGATCCATTATCACTCCCAGATTTGTGACTTTTTGTTTTTCGGACAGGGGTAGAGCAGACGGGTCAATGCAGTGTGCTGGTGAAGATTCTCAGTCGTCCAGGACATGATAAATCAAAAAAGGCGTTCAATACAAGATCAAAGAATTGAGAAAGCTTATCGGATGATGAGCGAAACGTCTTCTGTTACAAATAAAGTCCAGTTGATCTTGTATTGAACGCCTTTTTTGGTCAATGCAGTGGTTTGAGGTTGTGTCATTGGGAAGGAACAATATGGCTTCAGACTTCTTATCATTGAAGCTTAAGAAATTTAAAGCCATCCAGTCCCTGATGTCAGCCAGGCAGTCGAGCAGAGGTTGAATAGAGCCTGTACCATTTTGTCTTAGGGGGAAGTAAATTTGACAGTCATCAGCGTAGAAGTGGAAGGGTATATTGTGTTTCCGGAAAATAGCACCGAGTGGCAGCAGGTATAAGGAGAACAAGAGAGGACCCAGGATGGACCCCTGCGGAACCCCCCATTTAAGAGCCGCCACTGCAGAAGTAAAATCATTGATGGACACACAAAAAGACCTGTCAGAGAGGTAGGATCTGAACCAGTTTAGGGCTGATCCTGAGATGCCCACCCACTGCTCCAACCTAGCAATGAGGATCTCATGGTCGATGGTGTCGAAAGCGGATGTGAGGTCCAATAGGACAAGCAGCACAGAGTCACCAGTATCTGTGGATAGGAAGATGTCGTTAAAAACCTTCAGTAGGGCAGTCTCAGTGCTGTGGAGGGATTTGAAGCCAGACTGGAATAGCTCGGGGATAGCGTGATCCTCCAGGAAGCACTTTAGTTGGGACTCAACTATTTTCTCTAGAAGTTTAGAAACAAATGGGAGTCTGGAGACAGGCCTGAAATTGGATAATACTGACGGGTCGAGGTTTGGTTTTTTCAGGAGGGGTTGAACAGCAGCATGTTTTAATGATTTTGGCACCACACCCGAGGATAGACTGCTATTTACAATCGAGAGAATGGAGGGACCTAGAGTGTGAAAAACCTCCTTTAGTAGCCGAGGGGGGACCACATCGAAGGGGGAGCCAGATGGTTTCAGGTTGCACATGACCTGCTCTAGAGAGGACAGAGAGACTGGTTCAAAATGGTCACAAACAGCAACAGATTGAGGTGGGATGGATGGATCGTGAGATGGAGGAGAAATGAGAGCCCTGGTGGTTGCGATTTTATCTAAAAAGAAATGTTGGAAGTTCTCGCACAGCTCAGTCGAGGCTTCCATGGGTGATTGTTCAGTGAGGTGGAGAACAGAGTTTAGGGTGGAGAACAGAACTCGAGGGTTACGAGAGTTTGCAGCAATGATATCAGAGAAGTATTGTGATTTAGCAGTTTTCACTGCTTTCTGATATCGGCGCCAGCTCTCTTTTACCATCTGAAAAGAGACCTGCAGTCTGTCTTTTTTCCATTTCCTCTCCGCCTTTCGGCATTGCTGCCTGGCAGCTCTGGTCGTGTCATTCAGCCACGGTTCGGCCCTGAGTTTTGGTCTTCTAGGTTTAATAGGAGCCACTTGATCCAAAGCCTTTAAACAAACAGAGTCAAACTGGTTTGTCAGCTCCTCAGTGCTGGAGAGGAACAATGGGGGCTGAATTAACATGTCATTGTTGTAAACCTCAGTGAAACGTGCGGCAGTTAAATGGTTAACATTCTTGCCTTTACGTGCAAAAATGCATGTCTTAGGGGTTACATGGGGGAGGGTGAACTGAAAATTGACTGGCATATGATCCGATAAAACATTGTCACCTATTTCAAGGTTTGAAACGGTCACATCACATGTTAAAACAAGGTCCAATAAATGTCCACGCTGCTGTGTGGGAGAGTTCACGTGTTGAGTTAAATTAAATGAGTCCAATAAATCTAAAAAGTCCTTAACCATGGGCTTCTCAAGACAACACACATGCAAGTTGAAGTCGCCTGAAATGATGGCCCGAGAATATTTAGCTGTAATTTCAGCCAGGAAATCAGAAAACTCGCTGATGAAGTCCTTGGAACGAGGCGGCCGGTAGACAAGAGCACACAAAGTTACAGGTGAATGGCCTAGTTCAAAAACAGTCAGCTCAAAGCTAGAGCAGGAGACCGGGATGGACAGTTGTTTACAGTCAAAAGTTGATTTGAATATTGTTAAAGGGGACCACATATTGGTTTTTTAAATTTTTATGGTATGTCTGTGTGCTATCCAGACCCCGTTCATTCAATTTAATACAAAAAATAATTCTTAGATAATAAATTATACCCTTTTTAATTCTGCCATTTCTAACTTCCGTTCTAAACGAGCTGTTTATGATAATGAGCTCTGAAGTCCACGCCCGTCAAAACTCTGTCTCCGCCCTCTGTAACTGCCAGTATCTCAAATCTGTTGTTGTTTTAAAATTAGCCTTTTTTTATTACTCGTTTTACTTACTGTTAGTGCTAGCTTAAAAGATAACTTACTGAAAGCTGTTTGTGTGCGCCGCCATTAGCTGCTCCTATTATCATGCCCTCCCGAATCCGAGCTCTTCCTCCTCCTTCGGTAACAAACAGCCCGCGTAGCTCCTGCTAGTTGCATGCGGCGCTTTGGTCCACGGTTGCACATCCAATCCAGACAAACGCAAACTTCACAGAGTGTTTCCAGTTAATTTATCCGTATGAGGCAACCTAACCTCTGACCGGACCGGACCCACACTGTCCTCAAAAGCCAGCAGCTAACTGCAGCCCGATCTCTCCGAAAAAAAAAAAAGATGCCATGGCCGGGACGCGAACCCCAGTCCTTTGGGTGCGACACCAGTTGTTTTACTCACTGACCTACCGGCTCAGTTGAACAACAGCAGTCCTTCATCGTATAAGAAATACATACAACCACCTACTTTTAGAACGCTGGAGTTTTGATTAGATTTTGATGAAGTGAAAGGTATTATTAAAATAAATAAGTTGCTAATCTGAAAATATATCGATCAGTGGTGCTTGATGGTACAGACTGTCGCCCCGCGAGAGAGTGTTGTGTGTGCACAGTTTTCTGCCGGCTGCGCGTTGGGAGCGATCGCTATTACACAAAAAATTGAACTAAAACGTAAAAATAACAATTATAAAGTATTATTATGTCGATGTATATATCTAGTCTCACCCCGATTTCACCGAAACAAAAGGCTTTAAAAAAAAGGGGGAAAAAAAAGATGCCGTTGACAGGATGCGAACTCCGCTCTCCTGCGTGGCGTTCAAGTGTCGTAACCGCTCAACCAAACTGACAGTTGTGCAAAAGCAGTCCTTCATCATATAAGAAACGAGTCCAAACCGCGAGAGTGTGTGTGCACAGTTTCAACGAGACAGAGTTCATTCAAACAAGGTAAAACATTATGGTTTTACTCAAGATGTGCTGCTGGCTGGAGCAGGGCTGAGCCCATAGCCCCCCCGGGGGCTAAATAAATGAATAAATAAATAAATGACCGCCAGGTCAGCTCCAAAACTGCTCGGCAACGGTGACGTTTTTTATACTGAAGTGGGTTGAGCCGCACCAGGGGTTGCTAGTTGAGGGGCTGGACTCAGGTTTGGTGTGGGTTGTGGCTACGGTTTGTGACGTCACAAACCGCAGGAAGTGCAATCGGAGTGTTTCTATCAAAGATAAATAAATATACTTAGAGTAAATAAACCACTGGGTGCATTTTTTTAGCACTAGGACTGTTTTTTTATGAAGTACATACCCAAAGTTCAGTAAAAAAAACATTAAAAAGTGAATTTTGTATGTGTGTTCCCCTTTAATAATCCACCACCACGACCTGATGGTCGCGGGTCGTTAAAAAACAAACAGTTTGGTGGTATTATTTCCGTCAATGCGCTGGACTCACCCGGCGACATCCACGACTCTGTGATGCAGAAAAAGTCCAAGTCGTGATCTTCAAAGTAATCCCTGAGGATGAACGTTTTGTTGCAAACAGATCGGGCGTTGACAACACAGAACTTGATGTTATCCGAGCTAGCAGATGTGCTAGCAGCTGATGAGCTAGCAGCTGGTGGGGGAGCGCGCGTCCGCGGCTCGCTTCCCACAGAGAGCTGCTCCGGCCGCAGATCCCCGTTGTTTTCCTGGTCCGTGCACGCGGGAGACTGGCGATGAGAATCGAGACCATCAGCTGAAGACAGCGAGGCAGAACGCCGGGCTCTGAGCTTCACCAGCCGGCCAGCTCGAGAGCCGCGTTTCTTCCTCCGAGTCGATCGATTTCTCCGTGCAGGCTGGTGAGAAGAGCAGCGGAGGTAAACGGGCAGCTCGTCCCCGAGCAACGGGGGTAGAGGGGGTCTCCCCGAGGTACGCTCATACTGGCCCGAATCAGCGACATCCGCGGCAGCAAAACGTAAATCCAGAAGCTGCTTCCGATCATAAACCAGCAGTGTACTTATGTCTCCAATGAAGAACAAACAAAACACAAAAATTCCAAACACCCACAGGAGAGGTGGATACGCAGCCATGCTTATGGGCGCCATCTTGGAATTTTCATACTGGTATCGGATTGGTGCATCCCTATACTTAAAGATCCACTGACGTGATTTTTCTACTATTCATCAAATTGCTCAAAATATATATATATTATCATTTAAATATGTTAGTTTTTGCAAACAAAATGATAAATCACTTTAATTTTGCTTTAAAAGTGATTTTGAACTTCAAGCTGTGTTTAATCATGGGAAATCCGTTTACACCCGAACGCACCATCTGTGATGTCATGTGCAGAGTTGAGGCAGAGCTCTTGGCTTGTCACGGTATGAGCAGCTCACATAAAAGTAAGTCTGATACGGCATCAGATCTAAATTAGATCCTGCTGTTTCTTGTTCCATCACCCAAACTATTTTCTGCTTCCCAAAATGAAGACAAATAGCTTAAATCTTCACCTAGATTGCTAAATTAGTCAGGTTTTAAAATGTCTGCTATTGAAGAGACTGGAGCCCTCTGCCTCTCACTCTGCACATTACATCACAGATGGTGCGTTCAGGTGTAAACGGATTTCCCATGATTAAACACGGCTTGAAGTTCAAAATCACTTTTAAAGCAAAATTAAAGTGATTTATCATTTTGTTTGCAAAAATTAACATATTTAAATGATAATATATATATATTTTGAGCAATTTGATGAATAGTAGAAAAATCACGTCAGTGGATCTTTAAGTACTGTACAGTGTTTGATAGGCATGTAATGGTTGTAATGGGTGTCCCGAACCGTTTCGGTACACCACGTTTGGTTCGGTTCACCTATGTACCGTTTCGGTTATCTTTTCACTCATTAAACGTTCTTAACAGGGGAATATATGCACCGTGGAACAAAATTTCCTGGGCGCGTTTCAGCACGGAGCTATTATCGCGTGGCACGCGCAGCATTTAGCCGTCAGCATCTCGTGCAGTCTCCTGTTTGTGAACGTTATAACTTTCTTGTTAAAAGACGAGCGCACACGTAGCTTGTGTGTACTTTGTTTCATGAAGACTCTGCAACAGCTGCGTGACGCAGCTCTCTGCAGCAGCAACACGTCATGTGAACGCACTGGAAATCCGAACGTGAACGAAGAGCTGTATTAAAACTACTTCATCAGGTAATCAGAGCGGTCCAGAGCAATAACACAAGCTGTATGAGTTTTTAAATCTCTGAATCTGTCTGAACGTTGTTATATGTGACCAGCCACTCCAAATCCAGGAACAAGTCGGCACAGCTCTAACTGAGAAAAAATCAATAAACCTTCAACTTCTGAGAAATTAGTGAAAATCGTTTTTTTGCAAAATGTACCAGTTGAAGTTGTGAAGAAACCATCCCATGCTTTAAAAAACACTTTATAAGTGTTTAAACTGTTAAACTTTGTGTTAGAAATCCGTTTGTTTTCAGAGTAAAACCAAGCCGCAGTGATTTGCGTACTGGGGGCGGGGACCCTCTCAGCTGATTAACATGCGGGACTTGTTTGGCTGGTATCAGAGCTTTGTTACTGGCTTCGGCCAATAACGTGCAGCTTTGAAAGAAGCACATGGCTACTTAACATCTATAGATCGCCCAGTGGACACAACAAGGAACAAGGAAAATAATAAAATAAAGCCGATCAAAGCGTCAGAGCTGTCAGCTGTTTTTCCGACCAACCCGAGAAAAAAAAAAAAGAAGCTTTTACTGCGTGCGCAAGCAAATCGCAAGCAAATCAGTTTCCATCCATACATAATACATCCATCCATCCACTATCTTTATTTCATTAGACAAAGCAGACACGCGTAATCACCGCGCAATGCGCTCCAGCCACTGGAGCCACTCGGCTCCGTGTCTCCAGCCATGGTCTGTGTCCAGCAGCGCATCGCGCAATCACACGCGTTGGATTGGCTTAGGTTTTACAAATCGCAGCAAAGAAACTAACATTTAAAGCACGATAATGGTGCACCAATTATGCAGATTCATCTGGCCGTTTGAAAAGATAAAATGTACAGTTAAAATGGGATGGATCAGCTGTTCTCACGCAGCTGTCAGCTGCTGTCAGCTGGCTGTCATCATGATAAAAAAGCTGAATGGAGCAGCGTGTTTAATTAAAATAGCCTTGTTTTTCCCAGATAATTTTGCTCTAAAATGTTTTTGTTTATCTTTATGTAAGATTATCTTTAGAATTTATTTTTCATGTTAATATATATTTGGTGAAACAAGAAATCTTATCTTTCTTTCTTTAAAATACATTATTTGGATGGATGGATGGATGGATGGATGGATGGATGGATGGATGGATGGATGGATGGAAACCGACCAGCCCACAAAAGCTTAATAAAAAAGACTTACAACAAAGATAAGGCCTTTCTGCCCTGATGATCATGTCCAGCACCAACACCTTGACATCTAAAATAAGTCTGTGCAGGAGCTTGGTGTGTGTAAAGCCTTATTTTATTTTGTTTTCCCCCTGTCTAACCTAGATGCAACATAAGCATCTCCTGAGTTTACTCAACATCTTCAGCTATTATACAAACTTTTCCAGTGTCATCAACTTTATAAAGTGCATTCCTGTCCTGTACCTTTAACACCATTTTTATTATACTTTTACTGCTGTTAATATCATAATTTTTACCATTGGTGTGTGATACTGTTCATTAAATTTTTAAACCTCTTTTATGTTGTGTGTGTGAAGCACCTTGATAACAGTTTATCTGTTTTTTTTTTCATTCAAGCTTTATTTATACAGGCTAGCCTCGTTGAGCCACGGGGACTCATTTACAAGAGGGACCTGTCTCACTCACACCCAGGGTCAATTTTAGAGTTACCAATCAGCCTAACATGCATGTCTTTGGACTGTGGGAGGAAACCGGAGCACCCGGAGAAAACCCACGCATGCACGGAGAGAACATGCAAACTCCACCCAGAAAGGCCCCCAGACCGGGATTTGAACCGGGGACCCTTTTAACTGTGCTATATAAATAAAATTGACTTGACTTGACTAGTTGTGACCCTTGTTTTTTGGGGTGGGCTGTAACAAAACAATCAACATTATTAATGTGTAAAACATGTCACAATAACATAAAATACAATTCTTTGTATTAATGTTATTTTTTTAAAGATCAAAAGGAAGTTTGCCAGTAGGGGGTGTAGGAAAAAATAGATTTTTCAAAGACTCTGGATTCTTAGTCCTGGCGATTCAGAATCAATTCTAAATGCTCCAAAATCAATTTTTAAACATGTTTAATTTTACCCTGATGCATGCTCAATAATCCAGGTACAAAAATCTAAAAAAGCTAAGTCTGGTATTCAGCTCAGTCTTAACACCCTCTCACAGTGGATCAACCAGTTGGCTGATGACAGCCGAAACCAGCTGCTCACATGATCAAGGAGGACCATCAGCCTAACAATGGATCGTTAGCACCCTGATGGTTGTTTGCTATTCACAGAGGGCTGAGTGATACCAGCAATGACAGTATTATTGTCCCCCTCTTATAATGCTTGAGTTAAAGGTTACTACACTTTGGTAGGCTGAAGTCTGTTTTTGTCTGTATATTTTGAATTATTTGTATGTGATGGACTGGAGACCTGTCCAGGTGTCCCACGCCTCTCGCACAGTGATGACTGGACATGGACACCAGTGAGCCCCATGACTCTTAAAGGAAGAAGTGGTTAAAGATGATGGATGGATGAATTATTTGTTCCTATATTTTTATTTTATTGTTTTAGAGGAATCCAGGCAACTAAGCTAACCTAATACAGTACTGGTAATTCAAGTTACAGCATTTAATGCATTCCTGTATTATTTGTTTGTATTTTTGGTATGAATATCAAATGATTCAAAAACTTTGATAAAGTACAGAACCTACAATTATTGTTTTAAATAAATGTTCTATTTGTTTACATTGTTGTTAATGTTTTCAGTTTAAAATTATTGTTTTAAATAAATGTTCCATTTGTTTACATTGTTGTTATTCTCAGTTTAAAATTATTGTTTCAAATAAATGTTCCATTGGTTTACATTGTTGTTTAATATTCTCAGTTTAAAATTATTGTTTCAAATAAATGTTCCATTGGTTTACATTGTTGTTTAATATTCTCAGTTTAAAATTATTGTTTCAAATAAATGTTCCATTGGTTTACATTGTTGTTTAATATTCTCAGTTTAAAATTATTGTTTTAAATAAATGCTCCATTTGTTTACATTGTTGTTTATTCTTTTCAGCTTGTCAGTTACAAAGCTGAAACTAAATTTATCCATCCATCCATTTTCTTCCGCTTATCCGGGGTCGGGTCGCGGGGGTAGCAGCCTAAGTAGGGAGGCCCAGACTTCCCTCTCCCCAGCCACTTGGAGCAGCTCCTCTGGGGGAATCCCAAGGCGTTCCCAGGCCAGCCGAGAAACATAGTCCCTCCAGCGTATCCTGGGTCTTCCTCTGGGTCTCCTCCCGGTGGGACATGCCCGGAACACCTCACCAGGGAGGCGTCCAGGAGGCATCCTAACCAGATGCCCGAGCCACCTCAACTGGCTCCTCTCGATGTGGAGAAGCAGCGGCTCTACTCCGAGTCCCTCCCGGATGACTGAGCTTCTCACCCTATCTCTAAGGGAGAGTCCAGCCACCCTGCGGAGAAAACTCATTTCAGCCGCTTGTATCCGAGATCTTGTTCTTTCGGTCATAACCCAAAGCTCATGACCATAGATGAGGGTGGGAACGTAGATCGATCGGTAAATTGAGAGCTTTGCCTTTTGACTCAGCTCTCTCTTCACCACGACAGACCGGTACAGCGCCCGCTTCACTGCAGACGCTGCACCTATCCGCCTATCGATCTCACGCTCCAGTTTTCCCTCATTCGTGAACAAGATCCCGAGATACTTAAACTCCTCCACTTGGGTAAGGACCTCCTCCCCGACCCGGAGAGGGCACGCTACCCTTTTCCGGCTCAAGACCATGGCCTCGGATTTGGAGGAACTGATCCTCATCCCGGCCGCATCACATTCAGCTGCAAACCGCTCCAGCGAAAGCTGTAGATCACGAGCTGATGAAGCCAATAGGACCACATCATCTGCAAAAAACAGAGAAGCGATTCTAAGGCCACCAAAACGGATCCTCTCAACACCTTGGCTGCGCCTAGAAATTCTGTCCATAAAAGTTATAAACAGAATCGGTGACAAAGGGCAACCTTGGCGGAGTCCAACTCTCACCGGAAACGAGCCTGACTTACTGCCGGCAATGCGGACCAAGCTCTGACACCGGTCGTACAGGGACCTAACAGCCCATATCAATGGGCCTGGTACCCCATACTCCCGGAGTACCCGCCACAGAACCCCCCGAGGGACGCGGTCGAATGCCTTTTCCAAGTCTACAAAGCACATGTAAACTGGTTGGGCAAACTCCCACGCACCCTCCAGGACCCTGTTGAGGGTGTAGAGCTGGTCTAGTGTTCCACGACCAGGACGAAAACCACACTGCTCCTCCTGAATCCGAGGTTCGACTATCCGACGGACCCTCCTCTCCAGAACCCCTGAATAGACCTTACCAGGGAGGCTTAAGAGTGTGATCCCTCTATAGTTGGAACACACCCTACGGTCCCCCTTTTTGAATAGGGGAACCACCACCCCAGTCTGCCAATCCAAGGGAACTGCCCCCGATGTCCACGCGATATTGCAGAGTCGCGTAAGCCAACACAACCCCACAACATCCAGAGCCCTAAGGAACTCAGGACGAATCTCATCCACCCCCGGAGCCTTGCCACCGCGGAGCTTTTTAACCACCTCGGCGACCTCAGCACCAGAGATTGGAGAGCCCGACCCAAAGTCCCCAGGCTCCGCTTCCTCAGTGGAAGACGTGCCAGTAGGATTGAGGAGGTCTTCGAAGTACTCCGCCCACCGACTCACAACATCCCGAGTTGAGGTCAACAGCACGCCATCCCCACCATAAATGGTGTTGGTCGCGTACCGCTTTCCCCCCCTGAGACGCCGGATGGTGGACCAGAATCGCCTCGAAGCCGTACGGAAGTCATTCTCCATGGCCTCTCCGAACTCCTCCCACGCCCGAGTTTTTGCCTCAGCAACCACCCGAGCCGCATGCCGCTTGGACTGTCACCTCTCTGGTGGGGAAGGAGCCTGAGCTAGTGTGTGAGGTTGAGAGGTTCCGGCTAGAAATAGTCGGACTCACCTCAACGCATGGCTCTGGCTCTGGAACCAGTTTCCTTGAGAGGGGTTGGACACTCTTCCACTCTGGAGTTGCCCCTGGTGAGAGGCGCCGAGCAGGAGTGGGCATACTTGTTGCCCCCCATCTTGGTGCCTGTACGTTGGGGTTCACCCCGGTGAACGAGAGGGTAGCCTCCCTTCGCCTACGTGTGGGGGGACGGGCTCTGACTGTTGTTTGTGCCTATGCGCCGAACGGCAGCGCAGATTACCCACCCTTTTTGGAGTCCTTGGAGGGGGTATTGGAGGGTGCGCCTCCTGGGGACTCCCTTGTTCTGCTGGGGGACTTCAACGCTCACGTGGGCAATGACAGTGAGACCTGGAGGGGTGTGGTTGGGAGGAACGGCCCCCCTGATCTGAACCCGAGTGGTGTTCTGTTGTTGGACTTCTGTGCTCGTCATGGATTGTCCATAACGAACACCATGTTCAGGCATAAGGGTGTCCATATGTGCTCTTGGCACCAGGACACCCTAGGTCGTAGTTCAATGATCGACTTTGTTGTCGTCTCATCTGATCTGCGGCCGCATGTCCTGGACACTCGGGTGAAGAGAGGGGCGGAGCTGTCAACTGACCACTACCTGGTGGTGAGTTGGCTCCGATGGTGGGGGAGGATGCCGGTCAGACCTGGCAGACCCAAACGTATTGTGAGGGTCTGCTGGGAACGTCTGGCAGAGTCTCCCGTAAGACGGAGCTTTAACTCCCACCTCCGGGAGAGCTTTGAAACTAAATTTATGACAATTTTAATAGAAAAATCATTTTTGAATCAAAAATTGTTTCTGAATCGAAAAATTGATTTTGAATCGAATCGTGATACCAAAAATCGGAATCAAATCAATTCTCCAGACACTGAGAGATTCATACCCCTATTTGCCAGCAAAGCTGAAATTCTGCACACCTTCCTAGGCAGAGTCTGTGTTGACAGTCAGTTCTGGGGGTTGGGTTAACGCAAATTAATGTAAATGACCAGCAATTGTTAACACCCCCAGGTAATGCTTCTGGAATGGGGACATTGGGCCTCATGCACAAACCGTTCGTACGCACAGATATGTGCTTATCCTGTGCGTACGAGTGATTAAGGATCATTTGTGTCATCCAACAATGTTTTCGTATCCTACGAATTTATTCAGATACGAACAGAATTTACGAGTGGTCCGGAGCTGTCGTATATTTTAGGAGCGTCAGTCTGCTGTCATCCAGACGGATCTTCTCCACGAATAACTTCATATGTCGTTATTTAGAAAATATTTAGAGTTTAAAAAAATCACGCACCATAATTATTCTTGACAATAGGTTATTCTGTTTGAATTAGAATTATAATTTTAAGTTTAATTTGTCTGGTGTGTCGCGCAGGCTTCAGTGAGTCGTGCGCTCCTTGGTCATCAAAGCCGCTCCTCACCCAGGTACATAAAATTCCCATACACCGCCGCAGAACAAGTACGAATTAAGACTGATCTTGTGCCAAACACCATCGGAGCAATAGATTATTATATCTGATTCGAAATATAACCTGCAGAATGTGGTGGTTGCGCGCTGACCAGGAGGTGCGCGCATCATTTGTGCTGCAAAACATGTTGGCACGCGTCTTGCAGCGTGGCATTTACAGTATTGTCCATCCATCTCGCAGACTGATCTCCTCCTGTCCGTGCTGCGGCGAGACGTTTGTTTGAAGCCATTTTCAGATCAAACCATTTATTCTTGATTTCTGATACTGTACGACCCACGGGACACACAGCATGCACTACAATATTAATATGAAGTTAACTGTAGTTTAGAGACATTTTAAAATGCTTCTGTTGAAAAACACATCCGACACTTGCGGGGGGTGGGGGGTAGCGGTGCGCCACAGCTCTTCTGAATAAGTGAAACTATAATGTAACACAGTACACTAAAATTAAAGATATTTGACCATCCGACACTTGCGGGGGGGTGGGGGGTAGCGGTGCGCCACAGCTCTTCTGAATAAGTGAAACTATAATGTAACACAGTACACTAAAATTAAAGATATTTGACCATCCGACACTTGCAAGGGGGTGGGGGGTAGCGGTGCGCCACAGCTCTTCTGAATAAGTGAAACTATAATGTAACACAGTACACTAAAATTAAAGATATTTGACCATCCGACACTTGCGGGGGGTGGGGGGGGGGTAGCGGTGCAGAGCAGAACTTCAATCTCCGAACGCGTGAAGTCCTTCTTTTTACTTCTTGATTTAGAATGAATGGACACTTCCTGCTGTCAAAAGGCAGGAAACGTGGCCTTATATGGTGTTTTGAGGGGTGGGAATTATGTAAATGACCTCTCCGCGAGCACGCGCAGGTGGATGGAACAGGTGGGATTCATCAACTTTACGCAACCCGTTTACACACGTTTCCTGTGGATAGAAGACTTTGTTGAATCTGACGTGGCATGTTCGTACGAACGCTTCGTACGCACAGAAGTAGGAGAAATTTAGGATAAAAATACGAACATTTTCGTGAATGAGGGCCATTGTTAAGAAAATTGCAAGAGTGTGGGAAGGGTTTATAAAGACTTAAATACTGTATGTATAACTACTCAAATAAATATAGTGTTCCTACTTTGCGTTTTTCACCGATTGCGGTGATGTCTGAAACGTAACACCCGCGATAATCGAGGAACTACTGTAATTAAGGAAACTAAGAACCAAGAGTTAAGAGTTACAAACTCAAGTAAAAGCTCAACTAAGAAGCTCTGACCTCAAATCTACTGAACATATTTGTGATAAAATAACATTAAGAAAGAAGAGTTTGGGGGTTGTGTCAACCCGAAGGGTGTTGATTTAAGTTTGCACAGATCTGTATTGAAATAAAGCAAAGACAGCAGAAAACAGTGGCAAAGTGCCTGTAATTTACACCTAACTATGGTAAAAATGTATAATAATATTGCTATAATATTTATTCATTTACTTTTTTTTTTGGGGGGGGGGGGGGCAATGTAACTTTGCATGACCCATAAGTCAGTTGACTAAGGTTTTAAACCCTGATTACGTCTGTCATTTGGACTGAAGATTCAGCACCAGTTAAACCATATTAAATTGAGCCGGGTATTGAAGGTAGAGCACAGAGGAAAGAATGACTAATCAAAGAAAAAGAAGACACAGTAAAACCTATGTTTATTATACCCATAAAACAAACCAAAAATCAATTGTACATAAACCTCTGATCGATGCAGTTCTTAAGTCGCTCAGTCTGTCCTGCAATTGACTGTTCCCTCTGAACTGAAGGACCATTTCTTACTGGAAGAAAATGCATCTCCAGGTACAAAAGACTGCATTTTAAATAAACTATTACTTTAAACACAGAAGTACCTTTAAATGACAGATTATATTTAAAGGTCAAACAAACAGATTAGGACAACGGGCTCCAACTAGAAGATATGACTATACAGAGCTCAACAGAAAGCATTTTCTTTATCCATCCACTCTTCTTGTCTGTCCGTCTGTCTATGAGAAGCTGTTTGTTTAAATCTTATCTCAGGTATAGGAGTCATGTGCATGTGTAAGCCCCACTTCTGTCTCAGAGACATAATTACGACTGTTGACTGGAACAGTGAGGTAATGGCACATAAATCCAACTGATCAATGGTTACAAAGACTAAATTACAGGACAGCCCTGTGCCATTACCCTCCCAAAGGACAACAGGAGACACATTCCTGCAGAGAGGTGAGGGGGATTTCTGTTGCTGTTCTGGAATGGTTTCATTAATATATTAAAAAAGGAGGCAGCTACGCTGTTATCTTTCGAGCTTTATGCTACAAAAACTTATACAAGAACGAAAAAACAAAGAACATCAACTTAAAGTTTCTGCAGTTGTTGTTGATGCAGGAAAGCTAAAAGTAAAAGTCCTCAAACTGATTGAGAGTTATGTTTCCTTATGCTGCAAAGAAGTTAAAAAGTTGTATTAAAAATTAAAAACAGCTAAATTTAAGGGCAACTCACGTCTTAATATGTTATTAATAAAAATCTATTTATTTGTACTGTTCAATAGCCTATATGCCACGGAGGGGCGTGACGTACTTCCGGCAAAATGCAACACCTACCCGCCACTTTCGGTTCCCATCCACCTCCGCTGTTGTCAGCGTTAGCTCCTAGTAGCCTACCATGACAACGAGCCGAAACGGGAAGCGGCTGCGCGCTACCGGCACTACACGTGAGTACCGTTGTGTCCGCCCACCGGTGGGAACAGCTGTTCCGCGGGGGGGTTTCGGCGAACATATATCGCGGCTATCCGTAGGGGGAACGTCGCCATAATTTTATATGGTTTTATATGTGTATAGAGTTGTTATTGGTGTGTATGCTGATGTTTTATTAATTGTATTTAGTCATTTATGTTCGTGTCTTTCCCGCTAACCGGAAGTGCGCCGTCTGTGTAATGACTGCGGAGGTGCTGGAACGGAAACCCGTGGCATATAGGCTATTGTTCCAGACAAGAGCATCTGTTTACTGTGTTTTGACTCAAAAATCCCCTTGTATTACATTTCATCACACAAAGGTTGCTGTAAAGTGGTGAGCTCCTGAAGGTACAATAACACATTTGGCAAGAGAGACAAAGAGCATGCCATTAGTTGTTATTACAGGGCAATTCCCTTGAGTTTTTACAGAGAAATCCCCTTTTAAATGAGGGTCAACATTAACTGATGTTTGTGGCAATCACTGTAGTCATGCTACACAAAAATCACAGTTTGACAGCCACAGTGACACCAAAGTGATGAAGATGAATAATGCCTACAACTGCTGTTTAGGTAAAAAAAAAAAAAACTGTGCTGCATTTCAGTGAAAACAAAAACAAGGAAAATAAGAGTGTGAAAAATTTGAGGAATAAAAAAATGTTAGGAAAAAATTAGATGTGCCCATCACCTCTTATCCTCACAGAACAAAAGGTGGTAGCCTCCTAAATGAGGCGCATTAGCCCTTTAGTTCCAGAGGGGGTAAGGTGACACCCTCCATGTATGTGGTCTGTTCAGCATACATCTGTCAGGGCCTGAGGGGGTGGGGTGTGCTAGGCTGCTGGGAGGATGATCGTAACGTAGCAGCACAAGAAAGATGTAGCAAAGAAGCAGAGTGCTTGGAAAAAAGGGGTTGGTCAGTCGGTCGGTGTGTGTGAGTGTGTGTGTACAGAACCCCTGCAGGAACAGAAAACCTTAAACTGTTTTACTTTGGGGCAAACGCCCAGTACTCAATGTTGTAAAGCTTGGCTAATCTAGTTACTTCATATTCATCCCGTAATAAAAATACAATTTAAACAGACATATAATCAAGGTGCTAAGGTAAAGAAAAGGGGGACGAAAAAGCACCATTACAACTTGACTTTTATTGTTTGTAAATCAAGATGCTCAATATTTCAATTACCGTAGATAAAGGCACAAATTTAATCCCATATGCCTCTTCATATGACTGTAAAGGATTGTGCAGAGCGGCACGGTGGAGCAGTTGGTAGAGCTGCCGCCTCTCGACAAGAAGGTTTCCAGATCAAATCCCGGCAAGGGATCTTTCTGGGGGGAGTTTGCATGTTCTCTCTGTGCATGCATGGGTTTTCTCTGTGTACTCCAGTTTCCTCCCACAGACCAAAAACGTGCATGTTAGGATGATTGGTAACTCTAAATTGTTCCTAGATGTGAATGAGAGCGTGAATGCTTGTTTGTCTCTATATGTCTCTGGGATGGACTGGAGACCTTTGCAGGGTGTCCCCCATCTCTTGAACAGTGACTGCTGGGTATGGGCACCAGTGACCCCTGTGACCTGAAAAGGAAGAAGGGGGTATGGATGGATGGATGAATAGACAGGTCCCTCTTGTAAATGAGTCCTTGTGGCTCAATGAGGCTAGCCCGTATACCAGTATATAAAGGTTGAATGGATGGATGGATGGATAGGATTGTGCAGAATCATAACTCTCTCCGCCATTACCGTAAAAACCGGTCTATAATACGCAGTATTTTTGCTCATCTGAATGTCCAGCGTATTAAACACCGAAGAGTATTATTTATGGATTTTTTCCCATATTTTTAGACTCATTTTTCGCTCTGATTCTTCGTTTTTCATTTTTGGCGAAAATGGTGCAGTACCAGTTTCGGCCGCTATACGGGCGCTGTAGGCAGCAGCCAGCAGAGGACTCAGAGAGTGAAGAGGAAGAGGGGCCACTTCCAGAAGTTTCTACTTGCTGTGTCCGAAAAAAGCCTCCTTTGGTCGGACTGATGACTCTGTCGCTGCCCGCTCCCTGCTGTGGATGTAGCTGTTTTTGTTTGCAAGATACCACTCATAAACCACACCGCGGATTTTTAAATCCAGCTGATTTCACATTTGGTTCAGCTCAGGAGCCCGTCTGCTATAGTGAGGTAAGAAATATATTTTTAAGCGTTTATTTAGCTAAATTTAAAGAAACAAAGCGTCCGGTTTGACCCGCCTGGCGCCTGCATAAAAGTCAGCGAACTTTTTTTTTTTAATCCAGCTGATTTGAACATTTCGTTAAACTCAGGAGTACGTCTACTATTAAGTCAGCTCAGAAATATATTTTTTAAGCGTTTATTTAGCTAAATTTAAAGAAAGAAAGCGTCCGGTTTGACCCGCCTGGCGCCTGCCTAAAATTCAGCGAACTTTTTTTTTTAAATCCAGCTGATTTGAACATTTCGTTAAGCTCAGGAGCCCGTCTGCTATGAAGTCAGCTAAGAAATATTTTTTTTCTCGCAAAGAAATAATTGTTTTACCGTGTTTCCTTGTGAAGATCTTCGTACTCGCTTGCTTCTGTCGCCGCCATCTTGATTAGGGCAAATGAGGCGCTGACGCGTCGCGTGGTGATGACGCGTATTAAACACCGGGGCGTATTGTGTACGTTTTTTTCTTGTTTATTGTTAATAATTGGACAAAGCGTCTTAAACACCGGAGCGTATTTTCCTCCGGTGAATACGGTACAGTATCTTGATCTAAAGCGCTCCAAAACATGTCAAATGTATACATCACGTCATACGTTGCAACAGTTTTCACCTGTGTTGATAAGTTAATACACCAAACAACTTTAAAGTACTAAAACAGTGTGAAATGGAAATGAGAAGAGATGTTAAATCAAAAGCAGGGAGACTACCGTAATTCAGACCCTTCCAAGTTCAAGCAACTGATGAGATCTTAAGGATTGTTTGTTTTTCTGCTGTCAAAGGTTCAAATAAGGAGAATAAGAAGGTTTTGATGACCCTTGGCCCTCAAGTCCTAAGTGGGTGTTCTGCAAACACTCCCTATTGACATGTGGATAAGTAGAGGCCCGCTGCCGGGCACAGTGCTTATGCTCATTTGAGTGGAAATGGACATTGCTATGAAAAGAGCCAAGCAAGTGAAAAGAGAATAGTATAATAAGGTGTTGTGGTTGCTGTGTGTGAGTTTGTGCATGCATGGGTGAATAAAAGGGGAAAAAAGTGATATAATGAATGTTTTAGTAAAAAAAACAAAAAAACAATACCTGATGTAATATTTGTTACATGAAAAATATACAACCTGGGCATTAACAATGTTCTGTAAAACATAACAGCAAACTGCACTTCTGGCAATTACAAACAGGATAGAAGATATATATGAATAGCCTATACAGTATGCCACGGGGGGGCGTGACGTACTTCCGGCAAAATGCAACACCTACCCGCCACTTCCGGTTCCCATCCACCTCCGCTGTTGTCAGCGTTAGCTCCTAGTAGCCTACCATGACAACGAGCCGAAACGGGAAGCGGCTGCGCGCTACCGGCACTACACGTGAGTACCGTTGTGTCCGCCCACCGGTGGGAACAGCTGTTCCGCGGGGGGGTTTCGGCGAACATATATCGCGGCTATCCGTAGGGGGAACGTCGCCATAATTTTATATGGTTTTATATGTGTATAGAGTTGTTATTGGTGTGTATGCTGATGTTTTATTAATTGTATTTAGTCATTTATGTTTGTGTCTTTCCCGCTAACCGGAAGTGCGCCGTCTGTGTAATGACTGCGGAGGTGCTGGAACGGAAACCCGTGGCATATAGGCTATTAAAACACCTGTGACCCAACCCTGTGATAGAACTGATCTGATAAGGCAAACAAATTATTGTAAAAAAATGTGAAACCAAAAAGTTAATTTAAATTAAATTGCATATACCGTAACAGTGTACACAGCCATAATTATTATTACTTTTTACAAACAGATATAAAGACTTCAGAACCAGTGTCATGACTCGTATTATTTAGCCATAAAGATATTTGTAAACTGGATATCTGCATATTGTAATGCCAATAAAGCCTTATCATTAGCATGATAAGTTATACAAATAAAAAACACAGTGAAAT
Organism: Garcialebias charrua; assembly: GCA_038048925.1. Classification (NCBI taxonomy): domain Eukaryota; kingdom Metazoa; phylum Chordata; class Actinopteri; order Cyprinodontiformes; family Rivulidae; genus Garcialebias; species Garcialebias charrua. The sequence goes on from JBBPBX010028269.1 coordinate 29,775, forward strand.
TATTTTATTATTTATCAAATGTATAGTTGTGTGTGTGTGTGTTTCTGTGTGTGATATGTAGGCCAAGCAGGAGGTGACCCATAAACATATCCATCCAGCTCTTTTATTGAAGGCCAGTGTTGCCCTCCTCATCCCTGCCATCCTACCTCTCTCTTATACACACACACATGCACACATGCACACGCACGCACAAAAAGCCCCCAGTGAGTGTTAAGCAGGCCAGCGGGCCAGCCGAGGGGGCTCATTACAGGTCCACAGAGCCCCCCAACACAAAGGCCTGAGCCGCTTTAGCCATGGGATGATCTGCTCTCCACTGACTAGAGAGAGTCCATAGACGGACAAAAGGAAGGGAGGGAAGGGAGGGGAAGGGAGGAGAGAGAAGGAGGTGGAAGAGAGCAGAGGAGAGGAGAGCCGCGGGCTTTAAGGATGTCAGGAGACCCCGAGAGAGAAAGCCTGGCGGGTGCTCAGAGAGGAACTGAGGGAAGGAGGAGGAGGAGGAGGAAGCTTAAGCTCCACGGCTACATCAGGACATTAACATTCACACAACCTTCCAACATCTGCTGCTTCCTACTCGCCCTCCATCCCTATCTCCCTTTTCCCACTGATAACACTGGAACAAAGACAGAAAGTGAGCAAAAAGAAAGGAGAAAATACATTTGGTGAGAGTAAAAGGGGGCTGCAGCCAACTAGATTTTGAAGACTAGACAAAGTTACCAAGACTCAATTAACACCTGGAAAAAAGTAATTCGTGACACGTATAATTATATAAACACTATGTAACATTAAAACAGAGAAACACATTGAAAACGGGGTGTAAGAAAAGTTTGAGTACCCTTTATAAATTCAAATCTGCTGTTTAGTTCTGTATTGAATGCCTTTTTTGATTTTATCATGTCCTGGACGACTGAGAATCTTCACCAGCATACTGCTGTTTAGTTGAATTTTAGTGCAAGTCTTCATTCTATTCAGTTTATTTATACAGTATAGCTCCAAGACACAACAGAAGTCATCTCAGAGCACCGAAAAGAAAAATTCATATACAAAAAAAATAAAAATAATTTGAACACTATTTATCTGAGGAGTAGACTGCTTTGAATTTAACTCTATCGCAGAACTCTCATCTTGAGCAAGTATGAAGGTGACAGTGGAAAGGAAAAACTCCCTCATGAGGAAGAAACCTTTAGCAGAACCAGGATCAGGACAAGCATCCATCTGCTTCGACCGGCTGAGTTTGGTAGGAACAGATACACAATGGCAGGTCAAGAATCACATGTTAAGATAGAAATATAGTATCAAATGAAAACTATTCAATTTTAACAATTAATTTAAAGAAATGAGGTCAATTTGTCCTCCATTAGTCTAATCCTATAGCAGCATAACAAGCCAACGTTAACTATAGGATTTATAAAAAAGGAAAGTCTTTAAGCCCAGTCTTAAAACTGGACAATGTGTCAGTCTTATGGTCAGAAACTGGAAGTTGGTTCCACAAGAGAGGAACCTGATAATTGAAAGATCTTCCTCTCATTCTGCTTTCGGAAACTCTAGGAACCGCGAGTAAACCTGCAGTCTGAGAGCAAATTGCTCTGTTAGGAAAATATGGTACAATAAGATCTGTAAAATAAAATGGAGCTAGGTTGTTGAGGGCTTTGTAAGTTAGAAATAAGATTTTGAATTCAATTCTGGACTTGACAGGGAGCCAGTGGAGAGAAGCTACAACTCCAGTTAAGACTCTGGCATGAGCTAGAGCAGTGGTTCTCAATCTGGGGCCCCCAGATCACCCGGAGGTCCGTGAGCTGGTGCTTGGGGGTATATACAGTGGAGAGGACAAGTATTTGATACACTGCTGATTTTTCAGGTCTTCCCACTTGCAAAACATGTAGAAGACTGTAATTGTTATCATAGGTACTCTTCAACTGTGAGTGATGGAATCTAAAACAAAAATCCAGACAAATACATTGTATGATTTTTAAATAATTAATTTCCATTTCATTGTGTGAAATAAGTATTTGATCATCTATCAACCAGTAAGAATTTTGGCTCTCACAGACGTTACTTCTTCTTTAAGAAACCCTCCTGTTCTCCACTCATTACCTGTATTAACTGCCCCTGTTTGAACTCGTTAGCTGTATAAAAGACACCTGTCCACACACTCAGTCAGACTCCAGCATCTCCACAATGCCCAAGACCAGAGAGATGTGTAAGGACATCAGGGATAAAATTGTAGACCTGCACAAGGCTGGGATGGGCTACAGGACAATAGGCAAGTGTTGTGTTATTGAAAGAGTCCTCAGGCAAAACGTGTCAACGTGATTTCTTTATTTCAGATCGCCCTGCTTCCAGCTTTAGCCATCAGCCTTACAATCAGCGTCACCTGGCACCCTGAGCCTGGCGCTCCTTTTATGACATCATCACAAGTGGCCATCTGTAGTTTTCCCCCTGGCCTCACATTAACACCACATCTCCCCTCTCTAGAATCAATGGGTGGACTATCATTGATTCAACAGACCATAGAGGATTATTCTGCCTCATAGCTGGAAGGTCTGTTCCTACCTAGAACTAGAAAACCCCATTATAAACAGAAATACATATTTAATCATTCTTAAACTTTTAGCATAATATTCACACACTCTTATTCACATTATACACACACGTTTACAAGTTTAGTCTATCTGGTTTCACAACCCGTCTCCCAGACCTGGTTCTAGGAGTAGGTGAAAGTTCTGGAAGGCTCTGTTGTGGAGGTTCTTCAGGACTCTGTTGAACCAGTTCTGGATCAACATCCCCTTCCAGTACTTCTGGCTCTGTCGAAGGCTCCCTGGCAACCAAATGACGACGATTTCGCCTAATCGGTCCATGGGGTCCTTCCACAATGTATGAGCGTGGAGTATAATGTGTGGTAATCACTGCTCCGCTTGTGCCTTGATCTTTAATCCACACACCTTGTCCTGGAGTCAGTTTGCTAAGAACTCTTGCTCTGTGGCGTGAATCATACCTCTGGCGCTCCTTTTATGACATCATCACAAGTGGCCATCTGTAGTTTTCCCCCTGGCCTCACATTAACACCATAGCAAGCAGCTTGGTGAGAAGGCAACAACTGTTGGTGCAATTATTAGAAAATGGAAGAAATTAGGGGTGTGCGATATGGCTCAAAAATTATATCGTGATATTTCAGAGCGATATCACGATAACGATAAATTTCGTGATATAACCAAAAAAAAAAAAGAAATCAAATTTATTTATTTGACAAAATTAATTTAACATGTTGCTTTGCAGTATTATAAAAAAAATTAAAACAACAAGGGTTAATTTGACTGAAATTACTTTATTTAGTAAAGTATTCAGTCAGTATAAAAATAAAAAATAAAAAAGATCTGTTATTTAGATTGAAAAAGTCTGCACAAAATATAATGGACTATCTTTAGGCTTTTAATACCTAGTAGTTCTTTGACATTCTTGTTAGGTCTAAATCAGGGGTGTCAAAGTCAAATACACCGAGGGCCAAAAAAACAAATTTGCTACAAGCCAAGGGCCGGACTGGTTCAATGTTTATTATAAGGAGGTGATATAAGTTTTTTTTCTTCTTTCTGCACTCTTTTCATTCAATGTTTTTTTTTATGAATTTGTTTTATTTTGTCTCTTTTAAATGAATGAATAAATGAATTAAATAAAATATTAAATAAAGCCTCAATAAACACTTATGATCAATAATTCATGTGAATAATGCAGAATACCATCCTGATTTATGATCAATAATCCAGGTGAATAATGCAGAATTATAAACACTTCTTTCATAACTTCTCCATCACTGAAAGACTTCTTATGTTGAGCCAGGATGCGGCTAACAAGGTAGGAGGCGATCGTAGCAGTTTACCTTTTGTGCTGGGCCGAGTGAAGATCAATTGCTGTGCTGCAAGCTTGTGTTTTAGCTCCCGCATGTTCGGAGTCTGTAAAGAACTTTTAGGAGGGACAGCTGTCTCACCGTTTGTGCGTCATCTTGAAATGCCGCTTCAAGTTACACTTTTTGGGCAAGGCAACGCTCGAATTACAGATGAGGCAAATAGACTTCGAATTAGAATAAACAAAAAAATACTCCTCCTCCACTCTGTGGGAAAATAATAAGTTTTTGTTTGCTCGTTCGCTAGTTTTGCATCCATGTTTACTGCGTACTGACATTCACTCCACAGCGCTCTCACGCACCGATAGCTCCACTGCTGTCCTAAAGTCTCGTGAGTCACCGCACCCAAAACTCGCGAGACTATGTCTGTGAGAATACAAGATGGGGAGGGCTGAGGAAAGCGTTGCTGCGCATTGGAATATCGTCACTCCTCCCACCCCCCACCTCCACCACTTCTGCCGGAGTTAGAATGAAGCTTAGCAGCGGACATTTCACCTTGTTAACAGCTGAGAGCCTGCTGCCGGTGTTCTGTGGCTTGCGGGCCGGCTCTAATAGTTATTAAATATCATCCAGGGGGCCATAAATAATTGCTTCGCGGGCCGGATCTGGCCCGCGGGCCGCCACTTTGACATATGTGGTCTAAATTGTTTTTAATTTTTAACTGGCTTTTTTATTGTTATTTTTTATTGTTTGTTTTATTTCTGTATTGTTCAGCACTTTGTGCACCTTCTGGCTGCTGAAAAGGGCTCTATAAATAAAGATTGATTGATTGATAAACAAAAACCACCACAAAAACTAAAGTTCAGGTGTAGTTTCCTAAATCACTCTCCATGTAAAATATATTATTCTTTGTTTCTAAAGAGTGACACGGTCGAAAATTTGTTGACGGTCCCTAAGTGAACCATGACGTCTCTGAATAGGGGCAGACTCAGCGCGGCTGCCCGAAATCAGACTCCATGAAGTGGACTGACGAGAGCAACGCACCGATGAAGACACGGAGCTCGAATATCCAACTTCCAACTTGAAAATAACTTCACTGTGGTTTTGTCTTGGTTCGTGGAGAGCCGCGCGTGTTTGTAGAGACAGTTTGCAGAGCGAGGGGAGACCAGCCCGCAGCGCGACTGCTCAGTGGGGTGGGGGGCGGGTGGGGGCATTTGATCCTCTACCTGCTGTTCAGAGCAGCCAGGGGACAGAAGCTGACACGACGCGCGGTTTGTTTTTCTCATTTTAGCACCAGTACAGACTGGTGGAAGAGAGGTGCGCAGTTCAGTTTGAAGCGCTCGGTTGGGGGGCGGGGCGTCCTTACGTATCACGTCATGAAATTAGCATATCATGATATCTTTTTTTTGCCCGGGCAAGCTATTTTTACCGGTATTATCGTAAACGATATGATATGGCCCAGCCCTAGAAGAAATGCAAAATAACGAAAAATCTCCCTCGGTCTGGGGCGCCATGCAAGATCTCACCTCGTGGAGCATCAATGATCTTGAGGAAGGTGAGGAATGAGCCCAGAACTACACGGCAGGACCTGGTCAATGACCTGAATAGAGCTGGGACCACAGTCTCAAAGAAAACAATCAGTAACACTCTACGCCGTCAAGGATTAAAATCCTGCAGTGCACGCAAGGTGCCCTTCCTCAAGCCAACGCATGTCAAAGCCCGTCTGAAGTTTGCAAACGACCATCTGAATGATTCAGAGGAGGAATGGGAGAAGGTCATGTGGTCTGATGAGACAAAAATAGAACATTTTGGTTTAAACTCCACTCGTCATGTGTGGAGGAAGAAGAATGATGAGTACAACCCCAAGAACACCATCCCAACCGTGAAGCATGGCGGTGGAAACATCCTTCTTTGGGGATGCTTTTCTGCAAAGGGGACAGGACGACTGCACCGTATTGTGGGAAGGATGGATGGGGCCATGTATCGTGAGATTTTGGCCAACAACCTCCTTCCCTCAGTAAGAGCACTGAAGATGGGTCGTGGCTGGGTCTTCCAGCATGATAACGACCCAAAACACACAGCCAGGGCAACTAAAGAGTGGCTCCGTAGGAAACATCTTATGGTGCTGGAGTGGCCTAGCCAGTCTCCAGACCTGAATCCAATAGAAAATCTTTGGAGGGAGCTTAAAGTCCGTGTGGCCCAGCGACAGCCACGAAACCTGAAGGCTCTGGAGGAGATCTGTATGGAGGAGTGGGCCAAAATCCCTGCTGCAGTGTGTGCAAACCTTGTCAAGAACTACAGGAAACGTCTCATCTCTGTAATTGCAAACAAAGGTTTCTGTACCAAATATTAAGTTTCGTTTTCTGGTGTATCAAATACTTATTTCACACAATACAATGGGAATTAATTATTTAAAAATCATACAATGTATTTGTCTGGATTTTTGTTTTAGATTCCATCACTCACAGTTGAAGAGTACCTATGATAACAATTACAGTCTTCTACATGTTTTGCAAGTGGGAAGACCTGAAAAATCAGCAGTGTATCAAATACTTGTCCTCTCCACTGTATATATATATATATATATATAAAATATATAAAATAAAAATAAAAAAATATATATTTTTTTGTGTGTGTTTAAATGTTATTAATTTCATGTGTATAGCACTTTGTTGCAGCTGTGGTTGTTTTAAATGGCTTTATAAATAAAGTATAATTATTAATATTACGTTTTTATTACAATTTTATCGTATTTACGCAACTTCCGGTCGTTTCCGGTCGCCATTTTACAATTGCGGTCAATGGAGCTCCGCCATAGATGCTCCTGTCAGCTGGCTCTAGAGGACTGTGTGTCCGATCAGGGTTGCCTCATACGGATAAATTTGCTGGAAACACTCGGTCAACTCTGTGGACGTCTCAGGCCCGGAGGAGCAGCCGCGGATCGCCCCGCGATCGCTCCCACAACGCCGCCCGACATGCTAACGACAGCAGCTAACAGAGCAGCTAACACAGGCGAAGACACCGAGCCGACATGCCGCGGAGGGGCCATCTGCGGCCGGGAGCTCGCCGCAAATGTCCGCCTGGCA
>JBBPBX010028270.1:7689-36694 GCA_038048925.1 Garcialebias charrua
GGAACCATGATGCAATACCTCTTCTTGCAGAACTATTTCAAGTTGAGAGGGCTTTTGTTTTGCCCCTGTGTCAATTGTGTAGCCATCAAGATGGGATGAGGTGGTTTGTAGTCAACCCACTGTTGTTAGACATCTGAGCCAGCAAGGGAGGGAGTCTCAGAGCCAAAATGGGGAGTATATGTACATTTGTAAAAATAAACCAGTGACATTGATCCAAATCCTGCAGCTAAAACCCAACTTCTCTTAAATGAACTAAAAGTAAAAGTTCTATTTCGGTTCATTGTACTTCAAAAAAGACAGAAGTTCAGATAGTCATCTTTTTGAATGGTTTGTTTACATTCATACAATTACCTGTATATCTTTTTATTTTTATGTTTTACGCAAAAAGAGAGGGGCTGCAGAAAAAAAGTTTTTTGCTTGTCTTTCACAAACATTCCTGATGATTTCAGAGGCTGGCCAAAATGATTTAGAGGTTGCATTATTTCAGCAATGACAAAGTGCTGGAACTGCAGCCAAACATCTGGCAGCTGTCACATCACTGCACAGATGATGGCCTTGTTTTCATGCTCCCACGTGATTTTTCAGAAGGATGACACATCCTCGTTTCTCCCTGCATTTCCTTTACTCTTCCTTCCTCCTGCTGCTCTTATCTCCATCGTGTGTCTTCTTCTTCTGACACACTTTCATGCCGGCTTCACTCATCTCTGCTTTTCATCCTCTCTTTACTTTTTGTCTCAAGGTTTTCCTCAGAGCTTTTGGGCACCAACTAATAAAAATAAAATATCTTGTTTTCATTTTTTCTTTATTTATCTGTTTTGTTGTCTCTTTTTGTATCAGTGGCTACAAACACTCTTTGTTGACGCCTTTCAGGACTGAAACTCTTTGGGACTTCCACCACTCTAAAGCAAAGTTACAAAATGCAAATTTCTCCATTTTACCCAGACCAGGGGTCGTTCCGTATGTTGCAGGTGTTTCAGAGAAACTGGGATGTTTCTTTTCTAAACACACAGTGGCTTTCAAACCCCAAAATACATTAAAGACTGGTTCATCCCAAAGATCCAGTCCCATGACACAAACAGAGTAATATTGTGTATGCTGTTCAGTGTCAGGAGGGTGATCAGTCTTATATCGGGGAAACTAAACAGCCACTGGCCAAAAGGATGGCCCAGCACAGAAGATCAACATCATCAGGTCAGGACTCTGCAGTCTACACTCATCTCCAGGCCAGCGGTCACTCTTTCAGGGATGAAGATGTTCACATCCTTGATAGAGAGGAACGATGGTTTGAGAGAGGAGTAAAGGAGGCCATCTTTGTGAAAAGAAACCGTCCATCATTAAACAGAGGTGGAGGCCTCCGGGTTCAACTGTCCCCCTCTTACAATGCTGTTATTGCTAGTATCACTCAGCCCTCTGTGAATAGCAAACAACCATCAGGGTGCTGATGATCAGTCGTTAGGCTGATGGACCTCCTTGATCATGTGAACAGCTGGTTCTGGATGTCACCAGCATATTGGCTGATCCACCATGAGAAGGTGCTATTTATAAAACTTTTGTGTCAGTGTCTCAGACTGAAGAAGTCTTTTGGACAAAAGACAAAATGTTTCATCAAGAAGAACCCGTCCAGCAAACCTGACTCAATGTTCATAAATTCCATTATTTAACAAATGAAGACGTTCTGGGCTGCCAGGAATAGTTTATTCTCACAATTCTGTGCAGAAGTCCCAAACCACAACCCTGTTTGTTTTATGTTGCTTTAAAAGAAGCACAAATTAGTGAATTTTCAAAGTGGTATCAACTATTGTTTTGGGGGCTTTCAAAAGGATATGATTGTCATTTAAGTTTATATTAGCTGCTTTTACACATTTAAAAATCTTGTTTTTGTATTTGACATTTTTTGAAGACAAGCAGCGTTGTGAAAGCACATAACATATTATTTAATTATCATCACTCCACTTTACTGCACTGGGGCTGTAGATCCGTCAGCGCTATGGTCACATTGTTCTGAGGGAGGATGCATCAGGAAGTCTACCGGTGTAAGACAACAGCCAAATCTTTCATTCACCTTAGTGACTCCTGCAGTGGAGAGCAGCCGAAAGAACACCTTCACTTGACTGCATTTATAAAATCTTAAAAAGCTTTCTGCTGTTTAAAAGGCTAGCTAATTATATTTTTCCTTGTAGCAGCCTGGCAGTTTAAGGGCATGAGCATCCCGGGCGAGCCATCAAATCTTCTGCAAATGTAAATCTTATCAAACGGGACAAGAAGATGTACAACACAGAGACCAGATTGATGGTTTCACTCAGAACACTCAGAAACCCTCAAATAAGTGAGCTAGGAGCCCTAGTTGAAAACTAAAGACAGAAAAAGACTCAAACCAGCAATAAAGGTTCAGATGTTGATGTGCCTTTCTGCGCGGTTTACTAGCCTATTCACGCACAAATAAAGGTTCATAGTGCAAAGAAAATAAGCATTAAAAACTATATAAATGTATGTTCATCTAAAACCTTGTACAATCCAAACCCACATCAAAATTCAGAGTCGTTTCTGTTGTATAACTCTTTTAACTCTGACCTTTCAAAAAAAAAGAAAAGTTTAATTCTAAAATGTAACTATTATTGCCTATGTTACTACATTGAGAGAGTGGGTGGGATGGGTGTTTATTTATTTATTTTTATCTTTTCTTATTTTTTTTCTTTTTATTTTTTTCTTCTCATTTTTTTTCTTTTTTTTTCTTTTCTTTCTAAAAAAAGGGAAAAACATAATATTGTACAATGGATGTAAATTTTATACAGTTGTACATTCTGAATAAATATATATATACAAAAAAAAATTTCAGAGTCGTATTAGAGCAAAGGTGGAAATTTAAAGTACAAACTTATGTCCAAACTTAGCCTGGTTAAAACCAGACCCTTGTCCTTCACTTCGCACTAGGGTCTGGGACTTCTCCCATAGACAACGATTTCTCCGGTAGATTTTTGACCGGACCAATCAGAGAACAGAAGGCGGAGTTTTGAACGACGTCGACTGACGTCGTCAGTTAAAATGGCTGCCGCCACGAAGGAATTTTCAAGAAAACAAGGTAAAAAACTATTATTTCTTTGCTGAGAAAAAATATATTTCTTAGCTGACGTTATATCAGAAGTGTTCCTGAGCTTAACAGTTCCTAAATCAATTCACGAAATGGTCAAATCTGCTGGATTTAAATTGTTTCGGTTTGACATTTTCCAAACAGCCTCGGGTGCGCTACGAAAATAAATGATAAAAAATCGAATTTTATCTCAAATGTTTCATCTAGGCCAACAGTCAGTAAATTAGAGCCATATAATTACACACTGGTAGCAGAAAAAATATCCACCGAGTGGTTTCTGAGCTATTTATCTGATAGCCTGGACCTCGCCAGGCTAAACTAACAAAACTCCGCCTTCTGTTCTCTGATTGGTCCAGTCAAAAATCTAACGGAGAAATCGTTGTCTATGGGAGAAATCCCAGACCCTACGAAGCCAAGTGAAGGACAAGGGTCTGGTTTTAACCAGGCTAGTCCAAACTGCAATAAGAGACAAAGTTAGTGTAATATTTGTTTTTTATACAACTTAAAAATATCAGAGAACTAATTTTAGTTGTTACAAAAGTGAGCCAAGTGTAATAAAACACATGAAAACGTCTAACTATGTTCCTGTTTTTGATTTTCTACAACTACCTTATAATGTTTTGCTACTTTGATACTTTGTAAAAAAAAAAAAGAAATCTGTATAATTGTTTAAGGAAATTCTACCATCATTCTTTAGTTTGTAGCAGGTCTCTCTTGTAAATGAGTCCACGAGGCTCAATGAGATTTACCTGACTAAATAAAGGTTGAATGAATGAAAAATAACTGATCTGAATAAAAAAGTAAATAAATAAAATAAACTAGATTTAAAGCAAGTCTGCTCAACTTTGTATCTGTCCAGGGATTTTTTAAACACCGTCATCATTGAGCGTCTTTGAGTCAAATGCATCCGGTCTGTTGTGGAGGTTTGACTTTCCTGAAGGCGGCTTTGCAGAAAGTGACAGGAAGCCTTGCAACCAGCTGATGACATGAACGTGACGTGACGTGAATGTGTTGTGAGGCAGATTGCAGCTGCCAGATCGAGAACAGCTTCGGTTCTGATGACTTCAGATTCATGGAGCGGTGAAACGTGGAACATTCACAGTTTAAATAAAGTAAAAGGTAGTGTTTGTTTGGAAGGAACTGACAGCTGAAGGTTATATTTATAAAAGTACTTTAGGTTTTTACATTGTTTGCTTGACAAGAGGCATCAAGTTCATTATGAAATGTAAACGTACTGAGAGCTGCTCAAAATGCTTCATTTTATCAACATAACATGATGAGCCAAACCCTGATGGTAATTTATCTTTAGATATAATTTTGTCTATTGTGTGTGAAGTCTATATTAGGAAAAATAATCTGCTCACTTGTTACATGATGTGGATCCTGACAGTTATTACCGTAATTTTCAGACTATTGAGTGCACCCAAATACAAGCCATATTTAAAAAAAAAAAAGGTACATATAGGACACGCTTGTCTATAAGTCGCAGGTGTCCACGTTGTAACATGAGATATTTACACAGAAAGATTTTAAAAAACTTATTTAAACATGTTTCGGTAACATACACAACAGAGTGCAGTAAATGATTTTATCTGAACAGTGCCTTTGACATGACTGGTTAAAAATAATAAATACAGTAGACTACCAGGAAGTCAGTGATCGTTATCTTCATCTTCCTCCTGTGCACTGCCTTGCTGTCCTTAGCAGCTTATAGTCCAGACATTACGGTAAATTGAACGTTATTCACAGACGAGCGACAGGAAGTTAAACGTGTTATTTAAACAGATCTACACTTCGTCAGGTTTGTGCAACACAAACTCAGATGATAAAGGGTGCCTGATGCTTTCCTTCAGTGTTGCAGACCCTTCACTCTTAGGTCCAAACAGTTTCAACAGTTTATATGAACCAAGAACGGTTGAGTTTAATACGAATAAACTTCAGACCAAAACCTGATTCATTCCTGTCGACGGTTTGGAAACAAGTCACTGGTCTGAGTTTGACACTAAAGATTGTTTTCCCAGAAGTAAAAGTCTTTACAGAAAGAAAGTACCGGGTAAGGGTCTCCCACTGCAGCCAGCGTCTGTGAGCCCGTCTCCTGGTTCTGAAAACGGTTTTATACTGGACTCAAATGATTACATTTCCTCGACACATGGACACATCTGCTCGGTTTCCAGGAGTTCAGTACAAACAGTCATCGTGATGCAGATCACATTCACAGTTTGGTCCAGTTTGTAGCGTTAAAACCTTAAAATAATGTGTCACAATCATTTTTAACTCACTAAAAGACCAAAAACTGCTTGGATGTTGGACAGAAAGGCTTCATTTGTTGAAGTGAACCCCTCGTGAAGAGGAACCTTACAGACGTTTCTCCTGACAACCTTCACGTGCGCTGTTAAAGTTTGGTTTTGAGTAGTGAAACCCATGTATGTTCTTGCCATATTTCAAAATGCAGTTTTAACTTTGGGATGTTTTGCATTTTAAACTAAACTTAGAAAATGTTATTCCACTTACACATCCATCCATCCATCTTCTTCCGCTTATCCGGGGTCGGGTCGCGGGGGTAGCAGCCTAAGTAGGGAGGCCCAGACTTCCCTCTCCCCAGCCACTTGGAGCAGTTCCTCCGGGGGAATCCCAAGGCGTTCCCAGGCCAGCCGAGAAACATAGTCCCTCCAGCGCGTCCTGGGTCTTCCTCTGGGTCTCCTCCCGGTGGGACGTGCCCGGAACACCTCACCAGGGAGGCGTCCAGGAGGCATCCTAACCAGATGCCCGAGCCACCTCAACTGGCTCCTCTCGATGTGGAGAAGCAGCGGCTCTACTCCGAGTCCCTCCCGGATGACTGAGCTTCTCACCCTATCTCTAAGGGAGAGTCCAGCCACCCTGCGGAGAAAACTCATTTCAGCCGCTTGTATCCGAGATCTTGTTCTTTCGGTCATAACCCAAAGCTCATGACCATAGATGAGGGTGGGAACGTAGATCGATCGGTAAATTGAGAGCTTTGCCTTTTGACTCAGCTCTCTCTTCACCACGACAGACCGGTACAGCGCCCGCTTCACTGCGGACGCTGCACCTATCCGCCTATCGATCTCACGCTCCAGTTTTCCCTCATTCGTGAACAAGATCCCGAGATACTTAAACTCCTCCACTTGGGGCAGGACCTCCTCCCCGACCCGGAGAGGGCATGCTACCCTTTTCCGGCTCAAGACCATGGCCTCGGATTTGGAGGAACTGATCCTCATCCCGGCCGCATCACACTCGGCTGCAAACCGCTCCAGTGAAAGTTGTAAATCACGAACTGATGAAGCCAGTAGGACCACATCATCTGCAAAAAACAGAGAAGCGATTCTAAGGTCACCAAAACGGATCCTCTCAACACCTTGGCTGCGCCTAGAAATTCTGTCCATAAAAGTTATGAACAGAATCGGTGACAAAGGGCAACCTTGGCGGAGTCCAACTCTCACCGGAAACGAGCCTGACTTACTGCCGGCAATGCGGACCAAGCTCTGACACCGGTCGTACAGGGACCTAACAGCCCTTATCAAAGGGCCTGGTACCCCATACTCCCGGAGTACCCCCCACAGAACCCCCCGAGGGACGCGGTCGAATGCCTTCTCCAAGTCCACAAAACACATGTAAACTGGTTGGGCAAACTCCCACGCACCCTCCAGGACCCTGCTGAGGGTGTAGAGCTGGTCCAGTGTTCCACGACCAGGACGAAAACCACACTGCTCCTCCTGAATCCGAGGTTCGACTATCCGACGGACCCTCCTCTCCAGAACCCCTGAATAGACCTTACCAGGGAGGCTTAAGAGTGTGATCCCCCTATAGTTGGAACACACCCTACGGTCCCCCTTTTTAAATAGGGGAACCACCACCCCAGTCTGCCAATCCAAGGGAACTGCCCCCGATGTCCACGCGATATTGCAGAGTCGCGTAAGCCAACACAACCCTACAACATCCAGAGCCCTAAGGAACTCCGGGCGAATCTCATCCACCCCCGGAGCCTTGCCACCGCGGAGCTTTTTAACCACCTCGGCGACCTCAGCACCAGAGATCGGAGAACCCGACCCAAAGTCCCCAGGCTCTGCTTCCTCAGTGGAAGACGTGCCAGTAGGATTGAGGAGGTCTTCGAAGTATTCCGCCCACCGACTCACAACATCCCGAGTTGAGGTCAGCAGCACGCCACCTCCACCATAAATGGTGTTGGTCTCGTACCTCTTTCCCCCCCTGAGACGCCGGATGGTGGACCAGAATCGCCTCGAAGCCGTACGGAAGTCATTCTCCATGGCCTCTCCGAACTCCTCCCACGCCCGAGTTTTTGCCTCAGCAACCACCCGAGCCGCATGCCGCTTGGACTGCCGGTACCTATCAGCTGCTTCCGGGGTCCCACAAGCCAAAAAGGCCCAATAGGACTCCTTCTTCAGCCTGACAGCATCCCTCACTGCCGGTGTCCACCACCGGGTTCGAGGGTTGCCACCTCGACAGGCACCAACAACCTTGCGGCCACAGCTCCGATAAGCTGCCTCGACAATAGAGGCGCGGAACACGGCCCACTCGGACTCCATGTCCCCCGCCTCCCTCGGAACGTGTTCAAAGCTCTCCCGGAGGTGGGAGTTAAAGCTCCGTCTTACGGGAGACTCTGCCAGACGTTCCCAGCAGACCCTCACGATACGTTTGGGTCTGCCAGGTCTGACCGGCATCCTCCCCCACCATCGGAGCCAACTCACCACCAGGTAGTGGTCAGTAGACAGCTCCGCCCCTCTCCTCACCCGAGTGTCCAAGACATGCGGCCGCAGATCAGATGAGACGACAACAAAGTCGATCATCGAACTGCGACCTAGGGTGTCCTGGTGCCAAGAGCACATATGGACACCCTTATGCTTAAACATGGTGTTCGTTATGGACAATCCATGACGAGCACAGAAGTCCAATAACAGAACACCACTCTGGTTCAGATCAGGGGGGCCGTTCCTCCCAACCACACCCCTCCAGGTCTCACTGTCATTGCCCACGTGAGCGTTGAAGTCCCCCAGTAGAACAAGGGAGTCCCCAGGAGGCGCACTCTCCAATACCCCCTCCAAGGACTCCAAAAAGGGTGGGTAGTCTGAGCTGCCGTTTGGTGCATAGGCACAAACAACAGTCAGAGCCCGTCCCCCCACACGTAGGCGAAGGGAGGCTACCCTCTCGTTCACCGGGGTGAACCCCAACGTACAGGCACCAAGATGGGGGGCAACCAGTATGCCCACTCCTGCTCGGCGCCTCTCACCAGGGGCAACTCCAGAGTGGAAGAGTGTCCAACCCCTCTCAAGGAAACTGGTTCCAGAGCCAGAGCCATGCGTTGAGGTGAGTCCGACTATTTCTAGTCGGAACCTCTCAACCTCACACACTAGCTCAGGCTCCTTCCCCACCAGAGAGGTGACATTCCATGTCCCAATGGCCAGCTTCTGTAGCCGAGGATCAGACCGCCAGGGTCCCCGCCCTCGGCCGCCACCCATCTCACATTGCACCCGACCCCTTTGGCCCCTCCCACAGGTGGTGAGCCCATGGGAAGGGGGACCCACGTCTCCTCTTCGGGCTGTGCCCGGCCGAGCTCCATGGGTAAAAGCCCGGCCACCAGGCGCTCGCCAGCGTGCCCCACCTCCGGGCCTGGCTCCAGAGTGGGGCCCCGGTGACCCGCGTCCGGGCGAGGGAAAACTTAGTCCATTAATTGTACTCATCATAGGGGTTTTTGGGCTGCGCTTTGTCTGATCCCTCACCTTACACATAAATTCCTAAAATCAGATGCTGAAATAATATATATATAAAAAAAAAAAGAGTGAGGAAAATATTAACCAGTGTCGAAGTGTGCAGGACTTTTATATTGAAAACAGACTTATACTGCTACAAAGATCTTTACAACACATATACACACACATGGTAAGTTGCCTTTGGCACAGGGCTCAGAGCAGGGTGTAATAACACACCGTCAGTAACCCTAGATTAGTTTAATTTATATGGCATTTTAAACTCATAAGCAGAAAAACATGATGTATGTTTGTTACTTTTTATATGCTTTGTTTGTATTTTGGTAAACCATCTTTGTGTTATTGCATGGCAATTTGGTTAACCCTGTGCTATAAGAAATAAAATTGAGTCAGGCCTTTGTCAGGCCTTTAACATGCACACACTAGGCAGAAAAACCAAGGCCTCTGTGGAGCAGCAGGTCTCTCCCTGAGAAAATATAGGTCAAAGGAGATAACATTTGTTGCAGAGGGCTTAGGCTTCTCATTAAAGTATTTAAAAAGTAGTGAATCTATCATCTCACACCAATAACAGAACAGAACATGTAAAACTCTACATGTTCTGCAGAAAGTTTGACTTGCAGAGATGCAATGAGAGTTTGGTTACAGAGAAAGACCTTTAAACTAGTTAGTTTTGGTGTTCTGACAGAGGCAGAGCATGGAGCAGGCACGTACGCGCACACACACGCACGCACACGTGCACGTGCGCACACACACACACTCGGGTCTGTTCAGAGTGAGGGCTGTGCACTTTCACACAGCTACAGAAAAGAGTCATTTGGGAAGGTAGTTTTTGTTTTTTGCTTCAAGGACTGTTTAAATGTAACAAAATTTATTTTAACAAAATAATAAGAATAAGAATATTAAAGGATCCATACTAAAACATTCAGAAGCAAAGCGTTATTGCAGACAGCTGAGGCTTCTTATCAGGATATGAGCTTGCACACAGAGAAAACACACAAGGAGTTATAATAAATAATAACACATACGCTCTTGAGCAGGTCTGCTTGGGAGCAGAAGAAATATAGGTCAGATAGATAAAAACATGCACACTTTTTGGCAGAGCAGAAGGAAGGCTGCAAGGTTGATTCAAAGCCTGTTAGAAAGGGCAAGCATTTACAACAAAGAAAATCAGACATGCAATGGTTATGTGAAGTGTGTGTCAAGTAATTAACTGAATATATGATTGTGTATGTGGGTAAAATGTATGTTATTTTATGTTTTCTTTTATGATTCACAGCAAACTAAAGGATGCTTCACTGCTGAGGGTTGAAAAATATAGTTTTGAACATTACATAGCACGTTATAAGAGTGTTTTTTCCACAGTTTGAGTAAATTTAGGTAAAAGTTGAGGATCTGGGTGAAAGTTGAAAACTTGTTCTGACTGAAAAAGTTGGAACTTTGCCAGATGACAGATGGCATTAGGTCATTCTCTGGTGAAGGGAGGGTGACAGCTGGAGAGACATTATGTCACCAGTCCGGTGAAGGCTGGGAAAGTTGCCTCATCACTGACCAATGAAAAAACAGAAAAATGACATGGTTGTCTAGAATAGTGGGGGTCAAACCCTTTTCTTGACTATAAATAAGGCTGGCTGAGAGGAGAAAGGGGCTGAAGATTTTTTGAAGACCATTTGGATTACTGGACAAAGACGGACGCTCTGGAACTAAAGAAGAAGATAGAATATTCTAAAAAGACTCTCCTTGGACAAAAAAGGAGATATTTTTGCTTCAGCCTGGATCCCTTGCTATTCTTCTTCAAAAATTGGATTAATTACAGAGCTGGAATATAGCCTCAAATCTTGATTCAGGATTGAGGTATTTTTTCCTTGCCTTTGGTAAATGGCCCCTGTGGATTTGCCGAACAGAAGGTAAGGAAATATTCCCATTCTTGTCCAGAGCATTAAAATTATATTAAATTTAGTATAACAGCAACAAGACTGCTACTACCTGAGGATGGAAAATCGGCTACAAGGATAACTTTGTTTGATGAAAGATTAAAGTAATTTTGGGAGAAGCTACGAGCGCTGACAGGCTGTTTACTTAGATAGGAACACGGTGTGCTTTCTTATCTTAGGCCTGCTCTGAAGCCTTGTTTGTCAGCTTGACAGAGCAATGAAGGATTAAAACATCATTTAAAGGAATATACTATTTTGCTGAAAACCTTGATGGATTCAGAGAGTTGATTGATTTTAAATCTGGAAGAGTTTAAAGAGAAGTTTTGTGCGTCGAGAGATCAGACTGCAGCAAGCTGAATGTTTGGAAAAGTTTGGAAGATAAGGAGAACGCAGTGTCCCTGTTCATCTTCTAACTGCGGCTGAAGGCCTCCCGTCAGCTCGACTGAGCAATGATGGATTAAAAGACGCTCTTTTGTGGAATACTATTTTTCCTGATCTGGAAATATTTTTGTGGAACAAAACAACATTTCTGGATAAGATTCAACATTAATTATGGAATACAACTGGTTGAAGATGCTGAAGTCATGAGGAATTAGTTGAATTTGCTGGATACTTTAAGAAGATTGGTTTGATTCAAAAAGAGTTTACTCCAGGACGAAAGAAGTGTTTTTGCGGCATTGGAATCTGCTCTGACGGGTCCTGGCTTATCAGCTTGTTTAAGCTAAGGGAACACCGCTTCTGACGCCCTGGTTGTCGGTACCACGGAGCAGATGTTTGGAAAACCTTGAAGAATTATATTGTGGAAAGAAGACTTGGATCGATGCCTGCATTCGGAGAGCTGATTGATTTTGAATCTGGAAAAGTTTAAAGAGAAGTTTTGTGCGTCGAGAGATCAGACTGCAGCAAGCTGAATGTTTGGAAAACAAGCTTTGATGAATTAAAGCAGAGAGTCAGGAGTGCAGCAGGCGATAAAATGATGGATTAAACATCATTTAAAGGAAAATACTATTTTTCTGAACCCTCGGTGTAAAGAGGGACATCGGCTTGGAGACCTGGTCACTGAGTGCTGATTGTTTAAAGTCTGAGAGAACAGGATGTTCTCTCTGGTCACATCCTGCTTTGAAGAGCTTTGATCGTCAGTGCTGCACAACAAGGATTGATGGATTAAAGGCTGCCTTTTTGTGGAATACTATTTTTCCTGATTTAAAAATATTTTTGTGGAACAAAACAACATCTTTTGAAGTTGCTTAAGTCATGAAGGATTCTTTGAATTTGCTGGATACTTTGGGAAAATTGGATTAACTCAAAAAGAGTTTTTCTCCTGGACAAAAGGAGTGCTCGTTGCGGCTGCAGCGAGCTGAATGTTTGGAAAACAATCTTTGATGGATTAAAGCTGATTTTGCCGAATGGATCCTGGAGATTGGAAAATCAGTTATTGTTTTGGGTCAACCGGTCTGATCACGGAGTGAGACCTGCCAGCTAGAAGCTGACTGACCTTGGATGAAAAGCCAGGAGAACACGATGTTCTAATTTTAACCTCAGGCCTGCTTTGAAGGCCTTGCTTATCAGCATCGCAGAACAACTGAATGGATTACAATATCTTTGAATGGATAACACTTTGGAGGAATAATTGATTTTGCCTAGGAGGATCACCAGATTTTTTGGCCTTGAACAGTTTTGATGGATCACAACTGGGATTTTTAACACGACAGAATTACCTGGAGTTTTTCTGTGGAATTACAACGAAGACTTATTCAGTCTACTGGAAGTGCGGACTTTCCTGGATTGGATTATAGCAGGATTAAATGAAGGTTTCTTTGGTGTGATTACAAAACAAGTTTTTCCTGAAGGATTAAAAACACAAGCTTTTTATTTGTGGGATTAAACAAAGAGGAAGTGCAGACTTCTGATTGGAGTACAACAGCATCACCTGGAGGTGACAAGATTTCCTGATAGGATTAGAACAGAGTTTTCTGGTGGAAATAAAAACACAAGTTGGAACACACCAAGATTACCTGGATGGATTAAACATATTTGATCGGAATCAGATTATTGTAGAATAAACCGACATTTTTGAAGAGTATACAAATTATTATTGATTGGAGTAGAACTCAATTCAATTAAAGCTAAAAACACATTAAGGCCCAGCATGTGGAAGACATCTTTTGGTGAGCTGTGAATCATTTTTATCTCTTAAATGCAAATCATGTAACCTAATTAAATCTTTTCTGTAGTAAGTAGTGCTTATGCTGTTCCCTTGCAATTAAATAATAAAGAAACATATAAAACGTACAAATTTGGATTTTCCTTTGACTCACCTTGATATTAAATGATGGAAAACTTGGTTCAAAGATAACAACAAGATTATTGGAGGTTTTAAATGGTTGTTTTGGCTAAAAAGATATAAACAACATCCTGGAACCTTATTTTCCTAGGTTCTAAAATTTACCAGACGGATAACAATAACCATCTACAGAGGTAAGCTGTCGTTTAATATACGTTTCTCCGTGAGGTACGATCTGACTCCATTCTGCTAAGTCGGACTATCTATCGGAGTGAAAATAATGGGTGTGACGTTTAGATGGAGACAGTAACAGTCTGGTTGAATTACCTCGACTCAGCCTTAATTCTAACTAATCTTGAGACATATCGGGTAATACTCGTGTGCAAGGATAAAAGTTAAAAAACCCGTTACTGGAGAGGCTGGAGTGAGGACTTGTCGCAAGATCCTGCGGCTAACCTCACTCACGTAGAATTTACATGGCGCCCAACGTGCTTAAAGCATAAAGTACTCAAGATAATAAGGCGTGCGTCAGTGGACTGACGAAGCACCAAACCACAACTCTCCTTGGGTGGAGGAGTTGTGGCGTGCAACGTGTTTTTGAAGGAAAAAGAACTCAAGAACTCGAGACAAAAGCACACGCCGACACACGACTCTCCCGGGTGGGGGAGTTAGCGCGGCTGGACTAGCTACTAGCTGAACACCACGGGTGGTAGAATAAAGAGGGCTTACTAAGGACTACTGACCATAGTTTGGAGTAAGTTAGCAGCAGGTCTGTTTTCATCCCAGGTACCGGGACATAAAGTCTGGAGGCTTTGAAAACTTACCGACTCGAGACGACAAAAACGAAGAATGGCCACTGGAGTGGCAACAGTAGGACTGGTGGACCAGTCCAAAATCAACGATCCAACTGAACCGATACCTGAGCTGATATCTACTACCACAACGGAGGATTCTCAAATCCAACAGGCAAAAGAAGGCATGGATCAAGGACAACACCCCACATCAGTCTGGAATCGACTCGGACGAACAATTCCTCGAGAAAAGGATGTTGGGGCTCTGAGAGTGGTAGTAAAGGGAAGTAAGAGAAAAGTGACCTTCATTGGGATGCCTGGTGAGACCTTGGTCCTCAAGATCGATCAAGCAATAAAGTCTTGTGACCTAGACAAACAGTGTTGGGATGAAAAGAGGAAAAACGGGATGAAACAAAACCCAACACGGCCAAAAGCAGCCCCTGGGGCTCCCCAACAACAAAACCGACAACAAAGGAGATTTCAAGCCGAGGCAGCTGGCACAGCGCCTCGAAGATGGGGCGACTATGTGCCCTCAAAAGAATATGCTAAAATGACCCCTGATGAAAGAAAGGCCCTTCGTGAATTCCGACTGGGAAGGGATAGGGGACCAGCTGAATAATGGTTGACAGGTTGCGGGTCACCCTTGATAAACATTATTAGGACGTGTTGAAATCTATGCCGGAGTGGATGGAAAACATTACCTAATGGTCTCTGGGGCAGAGGTGTCTATGACCCGCAAAAACCTGAAAGCAATAAGACATCTTACAGCTCAATTGGCAAACAGGACGGTACAAAAACCTGTAAATATCCCCGAAGTAGCAAAACAAAGAGTGAAAGAAAGCAACTTCTCCCCGGCTGGGAAAGAGAAATTGAAGCAGATTATTAAGTTAGACTCTGTGGCTAGATTCGAAAATTCCACGCTAAAGAAGGAAACTATTAGCAGAGGAATGAAGAAGTGGATCTTATGTGCAACAGAGAAAGATCGTTTTTGTCGGGATCGAGAGTGGGAACAAACCCCGGCGGGCCGAGGGTCCCACAGGAGTACGTGTTAGAGGTTGTGCGTGGCGTGCATGATGGGCTAGGTCATACGGGCGTACAACCTACACGTAAGGAGTTGGAGAGTCAGGAGCTCTGGATTCCCATGAAGCAAATTCGCAAGGTACTGCAGGTCTGTGTGGTATATGGTCAATATGACGCAGGACGTTGCAGGCACCGAGTGGATGGACAGACTATCAAAAGTATCATACCTTGGGGCTCAGTGTGCATGGATGTTGCTGGAAACATGGGAGTCACTAGCAAGAAGGGAGAGAAATATCTTCTAGTGCTAGTGGACTCGAGGTCAGGGTATGTGGTAGTTAAACCAGCAAGAAAAGCTAATGACAACAGTGTCGTCAGCATGCTGGAACAAGTCTGTGGGTTCAAAATACAACGCCACAGACAAAGTGAAGAGAATATTAGACAATAACACGGTTGTGTTAACAAAAACAGGGAATCCGAGAAATAGAGCAACTGTAGCCAATTCCTAGCTAATTCAAACCAGAAACCGGATTATGGCCAATGAACCAAGTACCATGCTCCCCTATCGTAGAATGGCCACTATATGCGGGGGAGTTATCTTAAGAAGAACAACCTCAGAGCTTTGGGCAGGTAGGGCTCTGAAGACCTTGGAGTACGCCAAGAGAAGATACCTGTCAGCAGAATGCGAAATGATGAAGTGGAACAAGCTGTAAAACAGCTGTGAAGTCAACATGGAACCTACTGGCCTACCCATTTGGTGGGAAGGACCAGGAGAAGTTAGGCCCCTCAAAACTTGAGGTGAAGATAAAAGACGAAAAAATTAGCCCCTCAAATCTGAGGTGAAGAACAAAGATGAAGAAATTATCCCCTCTGAGGCGAAGAACCTGAGGCGAAGAGAAAATATAAAGATTAAAAAATAAACCCCTCAGAACTGAGGTGAAAAGAAAAGATGTACGGGAGTACAACTGAAGCCAGTAAAGGTGGATACCTTTATTTGTGGGAAAACTAGGACCACAGTTTTTGCCAAGAGTAATGATCGGGAGAGATGTACGGGAGTACAACTGGAGCCAGTAAAGGTGGATACCTTTATTTGTGGGAAAACTAGGACCACAGTTTTGCCAAGAGTAATGATCTTCACACAATGGGAATTGAGTGAAAGAGGCCCAAAAGATTGTACCTGTGAATGGGAGGGGACTATGGTGAGGTACTATGTAAATTGTCAAACGAGGATGCTGTAGATTCCCAGAACAGCTGCACAAAGTGTAGACACGCCCATAAGACCTGACTCCACCCAGTGGAATATAGTCTCGGTACAGATGGTTGTAACACCATACAAAGGAGTGTACTCGGTGGGAGTAACAATACTGCTGACCGAAAGAAGACACAGAAAAGTCCCAACCCAGTAAAACAGTGAAAAAGCGAAGTGTACTGAACGCTTGGGCCAGCAAGACATTTCTGAGGAAATGGAAGCACACGAACAAGGAAATGGACAACTAGAAAATGAACGACGGGGCGCTAGAATCATCAAAGGATCTCATCGCAGAAGGAAAGGTAGAGAATTATTAGATCAAATCGTGAGGTGTCCAAATTATATCTGGAAAGGGAGAGATAATATAAAATCTGCAAAAATCATTGAAACCTGCTGGTCCTGGGACAGAGACCCGCTTTACAATGACTCAGACTCAGAGGACGAGGCACCCACTTATGTGTGGAATTTGCTGATTCAACGATCCAGGACAGGACCGTATCAACCAGCTCTAATTGTACGGAAAGAACTAGTAAAGTTAGACCGTCCCAGAAAAGATTACACCCTAAAGTTTAACAGAACCAAAAATTACTACTGCTCATGTATAATGTTCTATAGGAACAAAGACCTAACTAAAGGGTCTCTTAGGGGTGTCACTGACTACGCAGTAACAAAAGACTCATGGAGAAGGCCATACAACCCCAGCCCAATGGGGACACCATGGATCTTCAATGTTGTCTATTTAATAGTACTCGGAATGCAATTCAAAATCAGATGGGGCCATAATTACAGAGAGCCACATCAAACACAATTCTGCGAGATCTCCATAGGGGAGTTGGAGGTTTGGACAACAAGCCGAGCCATGAAAATAAGCATCTACAACCGAGAAACTAACCCAAACAAAATAGTGGTTGAAAACACTGAGCTGCCCCTAAGAATGCTGTGTGATCGAGTCTGCACGTCCATCAACGATTGGGAAGAATACCCAGTACGGATGGCTTACAGGACGACTGTATCGTACAGAGGACACCCTCTTGTCAGTACGGTAACAGCGTTGGAAGAATGGGGTGAACACTATGTGCAATATGGAAGAAAATCCAGGGAAATGTTCAGACAGAGACTGTGGGAGGCAGAGGAACAGCGTCGAAGAGGTGAGGACCCATCTGACGAACCTTTTTGTGGGCTGCAAGGCCCCCAGCTTGAACCTGCATGTTGGGGGGTCTACCAATGGAAGTGGGTGTGGAGAGGGTTGAGACCAGAATTGCCACACCCATCGCCTCTCTGCGTGGAACTGTACAAAGGTCGTGTGAAAGGAAAAGAGGGCCAGGTCCCAGTGAGAGTCAAAAGCGACCACATTGGTAATCTGGAACGCCCACAGATGGTTGACCACCTCACACCATGCAGCATGCAGAACCCCATAGAAGAGCAGTGACAGAGAAAGAAATAATAGACTCAAGACTGATCGCCGAAAATACCAGAAAGTCTCATTTGGATGAACCTCAAAAAGAATATCACCTTAAGCCTTGTCCTCTAACCTCACCATGGATATTTAATGTGGTCTACATGACGATAAAAGGAATAAGTATCAAATTGAAATGGGGACCCAAACCCCAACAGAAATGGCACCTGGAAGGACCCCAGCCTGAACCTACCGAATGGCTGGTGATTCGGTGGAAGTGGGTGTGGTAAAGATTGCAACCTGGATGGCTACACCCCTCTCCACTATATCTGGAGCTCCTCAAAGATCGAGTGACCACAACTCACAGGCGCTCGAGGAGGAAGCCCAGAGCTAAAAGAAGCAAAGTCTTTGAAAAGAAACTCTCTCAACATGACAAGTCTGGAAAGTAGACTAAGTCGAGATGATTCAAACAGCGATGCAGATCCACACATCAATGAAGAAGATCCACACATCTATGAAGATGTACCACAAATCTATGAAGATATGGCGACCCCTGACCGACCTAAGGACTGTTTAAGGATTATGAGAATGGATAAAGCAACTTGTCTACGAACCCTGCTGCGGGGATTCGTAGTGTTAATAGGCTTAGTTATGTTGTTGGTTATTTTGTATCAAGCCGGAATCAGACCATGGAGCCTAACGCATGTAAAAGTCTCCCATGGGAGATCCAAATATGCAAACATGACCTGCTGGGACACCACGCAAAGAGACATCTTCGTACCATGGGACAGAAATGAAACTGTTGAAAATCTTACCAAGACCTGGGAAAGAGTAAGACTAGCAGGCTATCCAGCTTGGATGGACCAGCTGAGAAACACCCCTGAATGGGTGTCTGCAGTAGAGGCTGAGAACCTAACGGGGCCTGACAAACCCCACTTCAAGGTAATCAATCTACTGATTTTGCCTGAAGGAATTGTGACCTGGATAATGCTCCTGAATCACAACATAAAAAGGACAACGAGATGTAACTGGATTCATCTGGACAAAGAAACCCCTGAATGGCACTGTGATTGGGGCTGTAGACCACTAATGGGATTATGCCACCAAGGATATTGGGAGGCTGAAGTGATTTATCCTGCCCCACCGAAGGATGACAGCTGCCAAGCCATACTTCCTCGTTGGGAATTTTGGGGCAATATTCATCTGGACTGTGACAAAGTCCCTCCTTTCATCAGAAGAAACCAGACTGGAGAACATCAAAACCTAACCAAAAGTCAGGACTGTCCACACCGTAAAACACAAGACGGTGCCAGAATCAACGCTACTGAGCAAAGTCCCAAAGTACGACCCAGGAGGTTTGATTCCGAAAGCAGAAAGAAATTGATAATTTTAGCCAATACCGCTTGAAACCCCCCCCGCTCTTGCTAGTATATAGAATTTAGTTTACTTCTTTACTTCTTTACTTATTTCACTTATTTACTTATTTACAATGTCCTGATACAACCGGCCCAGCTAAAGCCGGAAGAACCTGACGACGCTATCCCAGTCAGTTCAGCAGTAGCTGATCCCATTGACTCAGAGTCTGACTTGACTCATGAAGACCCAAGGCCAACACCACCGCATCAGCAGGTGATGGATGAAAATGCTCCCTACTCGCCTGAGGGATGTCTGAGGCCAGGGAGAATGCTGATCCTGATGCTCGATCAACAAGGGAGAACGAAGAATCATTGACCACTACAGGATCTCCGGAGATGACCTGAGGAGATGACCTGAGGAGATGACCTGAGGAGATGACCTGAGGAGATGACCTGAGGAGGACGACCTCACCTCAGCCGGGCGGCACACGTGGAACCAACCAGGATGACTACACCATGATGGAGGTTGAGAAGAAGCGAACAGCAATCCAGGGTCCAGAGGCTCCAAGGATCCTGCGTGACCTGACGACGACATCTCGGGGTCCCAGATGGCATGGACACAGATGACGAGAAAATCATGATGAGTGTTAAAGGACTTGATTAGAGCAGCACCGCCTGTTTTCAAGGAGTGGGTGTCGAAGTGTGCAGGACTTTTATATTGAAAACAGACTTATACTGCTACAAAGATCTTTACAACACATATACACACACATGGTAAGTTGCCTTTGGCACAGGGCTCAGAGCAGGGTGTAATAACACACCGTCAGTAACCCTAGATTAGTTTAATTTATATGGCATTTTAAACTCATAAGCAGAAAAACATGATGTATGTTTGTTACTTTTTATATGCTTTGTTTGTATTTTGGTAAACCATCTTTGTGTTATTGCATGGCAATTTGGTTAACCCTGTGCTATAAGAAATAAAATTGAGTCAGGCCTTTGTCAGGCCTTTAACATGCACACACTAGGCAGAAAAACCAAGGCCTCTGTGGAGCAGCAGGTCTCTCCCTGAGAAAATATAGGTCAAAGGAGATAACATTTGTTGCAGAGGGCTTAGGCTTCTCATTAAAGTATTTAAAAAGTAGTGAATCTATCATCTCACACCAATAACAGAACAGAACATGTAAAACTCTACATGTTCTGCAGAAAGTTTGACTTGCAGAGATGCAATGAGAGTTTGGTTACAGAGAAAGACCTTTAAACTAGTTAGTTTTGGTGTTCTGACAGAGGCAGAGCATGGAGCAGGCACGTACGCGCACACACACGCACGCACACGTGCACGTGCGCACACACACACACTCGGGTCTGTTCAGAGTGAGGGCTGTGCACTTTCACACAGCTACAGAAAAGAGTCATTTGGGAAGGTAGTTTTTGTTTTTTGCTTCAAGGACTGTTTAAATGTAACAAAATTTATTTTAACAAAATAATAAGAATAAGAATATTAAAGGATCCATACTAAAACATTCAGAAGCAAAGCGTTATTGCAGACAGCTGAGGCTTCTTATCAGGATATGAGCTTGCACACAGAGAAAACACACAAGGAGTTATAATAAATAATAACACATACGCTCTTGAGCAGGTCTGCTTGGGAGCAGAAGAAATATAGGTCAGATAGATAAAAACATGCACACTTTTTGGCAGAGCAGAAGGAAGGCTGCAAGGTTGATTCAAAGCCTGTTAGAAAGGGCAAGCATTTACAACAAAGAAAATCAGACATGCAATGGTTATGTGAAGTGTGTGTCAAGTAATTAACTGAATATATGATTGTGTATGTGGGTAAAATGTATGTTATTTTATGTTTTCTTTTATGATTCACAGCAAACTAAAGGATGCTTCACTGCTGAGGGTTGAAAAATATAGTTTTGAACATTACATAGCACGTTATAAGAGTGTTTTTTCCACAGTTTGAGTAAATTTAGGTAAAAGTTGAGGATCTGGGTGAAAGTTGAAAACTTGTTCTGACTGAAAAAGTTGGAACTTTGCCAGATGACAGATGGCATTAGGTCATTCTCTGGTGAAGGGAGGGTGACAGCTGGAGAGACATTATGTCACCAGTCCGGTGAAGGCTGGGAAAGTTGCCTCATCACTGACCAATGAAAAAACAGAAAAATGACATGGTTGTCTAGAATAGTGGGGGTCAAACCCTTTTCTTGACTATAAATAAGGCTGTCTGAGAGGAGAAAGGGGCTGAAGATTTTTTGAAGACCATTTGGATTACTGGACAAAGACGGACGCTCTGGAACTAAAGAAGAAGATAGAATATTCTAAAAAGACTCTCCTTGGACAAAAAAGGAGATATTTTTGCTTCAGCCTGGATCCCTTGCTATTCTTCTTCAAAAATTGGATTAATTACAGAGCTGGAATATAGCCTCAAATCTTGATTCAGGATTGAGGTATTTTTTCCTTGCCTTTGGTAAATGGCCCTTGTGGATTTGCCGAACAGAAGGTAAGGAAATATTCCCATTCTTGTCCAGAGCATTAAAATTATATTAAATTTAGTATAACAGCAACAAGACTGCTACTACCTGAGGATGGAAAATCGGCTACAAGGATAACTTTGTTTGATGAAAGATTAAAGTAATTTTGGGAGAAGCTCCGAGCGCTGACAGGCTGTTTACTTAGATAGGAACACGGTGTGCTTTCTTATCTTAGGCCTGCTCTGAAGCCTTGTTTGTCAGCTTGACAGAGCAATGAAGGATTAAAACATCATTTAAAGGAATATACTATTTTGCTGAAAACCTTGATGGATTCAGAGAGTTGATTGATTTTAAATCTGGAAGAGTTTAAAGAGAAGTTTTGTGCGTCGAGAGATCAGACTGCAGCAAGCTGAATGTTTGGAAAAGTTTGGAAGATAAGGAGAACGCAGTGTCCCTGTTCATCTTCTAACTGCGGCTGAAGGCCTCCCGTCAGCTCGACTGAGCAATGATGGATTAAAAGACGCTCTTTTGTGGAATACTATTTTTCCTGATCTGGAAATATTTTTGTGGAACAAAACAACATTTCTGGATAAGATTCAACATTAATTATGGAATACAACTGGTTGAAGATGCTGAAGTCATGAGGAATTAGTTGAATTTGCTGGATACTTTAAGAAGATTGGTTTGATTCAAAAAGAGTTTACTCCAGGACGAAAGAAGTGTTTTTGCGGCATTGGAATCTGCTCTGACGGGTCCTGACTTATCAGCTTGTTAAAGCTAAGGGAACACCGCTTCTGACGCCCTGGTTGTCAGTACCACGGAGCAGATGTTGGAAAACCTTGAAGAATTATATTGTGGAAAGAAGACTTGGATTAATGCCTGCATTCGGAGAGCTGATTGATTTTAAATCTGGAAAAGTTTAAAGAGAAGTTTTGTGCGTCGAGAGATCAGACTGCAGCAAGCTGAATGTTTGGAAAACAATCTTTGATGGATTAAAGCTGATTTTGCAGGATTGGAAAGTCAGTTATTGTTTTCGGGTCATCTGGTCTGACCACGGAGTGAGACCTGCCAGCTAGAAGCTGACTGACCTTGGATGAAAAGCCAGGAGAACACGAAGTTCTAATTTTAACCTCAGGCCTGCTTTGAAGGCCTTGCTCATCAGCATTGCAGAGCAAATGGATGGATATAACATCGTTGTGGAATGATTGATTTTCCTAAAAGGATTACCAGATTTTTATGTGGAATTAAAACGAAGACTTATTCAGTCTGTTGGAAGTGCGGACTTTCCTGGACTGGATTATAGCAGGATTAAATGAAGGTTTCTTTGGTGTGATTACAAAACAAGTTTTCCTAAAGTGGATGATTACAAAACAAGTTTTTCCTGAAGAATTGGAAACACAAGCTTTTCCTATGTGGGACTAAACAAAGATTTGTTCAGTCTGCTGGAGTGCAGACTTCTGACTGGAGTGCAACAGCATCACCTGGAGGTGACAAGATTTCCTGATAGGATTAAAATAAGTTTTCCTGGTGGAGATAAAAACACAAGTTGGAACACACCAAGATTACCTGGGTGGATTAAACATATTTGATCGGAATCAGATTATTGTAGAATAAACCAACATTTTTGAAGATTATACAAATTATACATTGATTGGAGTACAACTCAATTCAATTAAAGGTAAAAATACATTAAAACCCAGCGTGTGGAAGACATCTTTTGGTGAGCTGTGAATCTTTTATCTCTTAAATGCAAATCATGTAACCTGATTAAATCTTTTCTGTAGTAAGTAGTGCTTATGCTGTTCCCTTGCAATTAAATAATAAAGAAACATATAAAACGTACAAATTTGGATTTTTCCTTCGACTCACCTTGATATTAAATGATGGAAAACTTGGTTCAAAGATAACAACTAGATTATTGGAGGTTTTAAATGGTTGTTTTGGCTAAAAAGATATAAACAACATCCTGGAACCTTATTTTCCTAGGTTCTAAAATTTACCAGACGGATAACAATAACCATCTACAGAGGTAAGCTGTCGTTTAATATACGTTTCTCCGTGAGGTACGATCTGACTCCATTCTGCTAAGTCGGACTATCTATCGGAGTGAAAATAATGGGTGTGACGTTTAGATGGAGACAGTAACAGTCTGGTTGAATTACCTCGACTCAGCCTTAATTCTAACTAATCTTGAGACATATCGGGTAATACTCGTGTGCAAGGATAAAAGTTAAAAAACCCGTTACTGGAGAGGCTGGAGTGAGGACTTGTCGCAAGATCCTGCGGCTAACCTCACTCACGTAGAATTTACATGGCGCCCAACGTGCTTAAAGCATAAAGTACTCAAGATAATAAGGCGTGCGTCAGTGGACTGACGAAGCACCAAACCACAACTCTCCTTGGGTGGAGGAGTTGTGGCGTGCAACGTGTTTTTGAAGGAAAAAGAACTCAAGAACTCGAGACAAAAGCACACGCCGACACACGACTCTCCCGGGTGGGGGAGTTAGCGCGGCTGGACTAGCTACTAGCTGAACACCACGGGTGGTAGAATAAAGAGGGCTTACTAAGGACTACTGACCATAGTTTGGAGTAAGTTAGCAGCAGGTCTGTTTTCATCCCAGGTACCGGGACATAAAGTCTGGAGGCTTTGAAAACTTACCGACTCGAGACGACAAAAACGAAGAATG
Source organism: Garcialebias charrua (assembly GCA_038048925.1). Classification (NCBI taxonomy): domain Eukaryota; kingdom Metazoa; phylum Chordata; class Actinopteri; order Cyprinodontiformes; family Rivulidae; genus Garcialebias; species Garcialebias charrua. The sequence goes on from JBBPBX010028270.1 coordinate 31,706, forward strand.
GCCACTGGAGTGGCAACAGTAGGACTGGTGGACCAGTCCAAAATCAACGATCCAACTGAACCGATACCTGAGCTGATATCTACTACCACAACGGAGGATTCTCAAATCCAACAGGCAAAAGAAGGCATGGATCAAGGACAACACCCCACATCAGTCTGGAATCGACTCGGACGAACAATTCCTCGAGAAAAGGATGTTGGGGCTCTGAGAGTGGTAGTAAAGGGAAGTAAGAGAAAAGTGACCTTCATTGGGATGCCTGGTGAGACCTTGGTCCTCAAGATCGATCAAGCAATAAAGTCTTGTGACCTAGACAAACAGTGTTGGGATGAAAAGAGGAAAAACGGGATGAAACAAAACCCAACACGGCCAAAAGCAGCCCCTGGGGCTCCCCAACAACAAAACCGACAACAAAGGAGATTTCAAGCCGAGGCAGCTGGCACAGCGCCTCGAAGATGGGGCGACTATGTGCCCTCAAAAGAATATGCTAAAATGACCCCTGATGAAAGAAAGGCCCTTCGTGAATTCCGACTGGGAAGGGATAGGGGACCAGCTGAATAATGGTTGACAGGTTGCGGGTCACCCTTGATAAACATTATTAGGACGTGTTGAAATCTATGCCGGAGTGGATGGAAAACATTACCTAATGGTCTCTGGGGCAGAGGTGTCTATGACCCGCAAAAACCTGAAAGCAATAAGACATCTTACAGCTCAATTGGCAAACAGGACGGTACAAAAACCTGTAAATATCCCCGAAGTAGCAAAACAAAGAGTGAAAGAAAGCAACTTCTCCCCGGCTGGGAAAGAGAAATTGAAGCAGATTATTAAGTTAGACTCTGTGGCTAGATTCGAAAATTCCACGCTAAAGAAGGAAACTATTAGCAGAGGAATGAAGAAGTGGATCTTATGTGCAACAGAGAAAGATCGTTTTTGTCGGGATCGAGAGTGGGAACAAACCCCGGCGGGCCGAGGGTCCCACAGGAGTACGTGTTAGAGGTTGTGCGTGGCGTGCATGATGGGCTAGGTCATACGGGCGTACAACCTACACGTAAGGAGTTGGAGAGTCAGGAGCTCTGGATTCCCATGAAGCAAATTCGCAAGGTACTGCAGGTCTGTGTGGTATATGGTCAATATGACGCAGGACGTTGCAGGCACCGAGTGGATGGACAGACTATCAAAAGTATCATACCTTGGGGCTCAGTGTGCATGGATGTTGCTGGAAACATGGGAGTCACTAGCAAGAAGGGAGAGAAATATCTTCTAGTGCTAGTGGACTCGAGGTCAGGGTATGTGGTAGTTAAACCAGCAAGAAAAGCTAATGACAACAGTGTCGTCAGCATGCTGGAACAAGTCTGTGGGTTCAAAATACAACGCCACAGACAAAGTGAAGAGAATATTAGACAATAACACGGTTGTGTTAACAAAAACAGGGAATCCGAGAAATAGAGCAACTGTAGCCAATTCCTAGCTAATTCAAACCAGAAACCGGATTATGGCCAATGAACCAAGTACCATGCTCCCCTATCGTAGAATGGCCACTATATGCGGGGGAGTTATCTTAAGAAGAACAACCTCAGAGCTTTGGGCAGGTAGGGCTCTGAAGACCTTGGAGTACGCCAAGAGAAGATACCTGTCAGCAGAATGCGAAATGATGAAGTGGAACAAGCTGTAAAACAGCTGTGAAGTCAACATGGAACCTACTGGCCTACCCATTTGGTGGGAAGGACCAGGAGAAGTTAGGCCCCTCAAAACTTGAGGTGAAGATAAAAGACGAAAAAATTAGCCCCTCAAATCTGAGGTGAAGACCAAAGATGAAGAAATTATCCCCTCTGAGGCGAAGAACCTGAGGCGAAGAGAAAATATAAAGATTAAAAAATAAACCCCTCAGAACTGAGGTGAAAAGAAAAGATGTACGGGAGTACAACTGAAGCCAGTAAAGGTGGATACCTTTATTTGTGGGAAAACTAGGACCACAGTTTTTGCCAAGAGTAATGATCGGGAGAGATGTACGGGAGTACAACTGGAGCCAGTAAAGGTGGATACCTTTATTTGTGGGAAAACTAGGACCACAGTTTTGCCAAGAGTAATGATCTTCACACAATGGGAATTGAGTGAAAGAGGCCCAAAAGATTGTACCTGTGAATGGGAGGGGACTATGGTGAGGTACTATGTAAATTGTCAAACGAGGATGCTGTAGATTCCCAGAACAGCTGCACAAAGTGTAGACACGCCCATAAGACCTGACTCCACCCAGTGGAATATAGTCTCGGTACAGATGGTTGTAACACCATACAAAGGAGTGTACTCGGTGGGAGTAACAATACTGCTGACCGAAAGAAGACACAGAAAAGTCCCAACCCAGTAAAACAGTGAAAAAGCGAAGTGTACTGAACGCTTGGGCCAGCAAGACATTTCTGAGGAAATGGAAGCACACGAACAAGGAAATGGACAACTAGAAAATGAACGACGGGGCGCTAGAATCATCAAAGGATCTCATCGCAGAAGGAAAGGTAGAGAATTATTAGATCAAATCGTGAGGTGTCCAAATTATATCTGGAAAGGGAGAGATAATATAAAATCTGCAAAAATCATTGAAACCTGCTGGTCCTGGGACAGAGACCCGCTTTACAATGACTCAGACTCAGAGGACGAGGCACCCACTTATGTGTGGAATTTGCTGATTCAACGATCCAGGACAGGACCGTATCAACCAGCTCTAATTGTACGGAAAGAACTAGTAAAGTTAGACCGTCCCAGAAAAGATTACACCCTAAAGTTTAACAGAACCAAAAATTACTACTGCTCATGTATAATGTTCTATAGGAACAAAGACCTAACTAAAGGGTCTCTTAGGGGTGTCACTGACTACGCAGTAACAAAAGACTCATGGAGAAGGCCATACAACCCCAGCCCAATGGGGACACCATGGATCTTCAATGTTGTCTATTTAATAGTACTCGGAATGCAATTCAAAATCAGATGGGGCCATAATTACAGAGAGCCACATCAAACACAATTCTGCGAGATCTCCATAGGGGAGTTGGAGGTTTGGACAACAAGCCGAGCCATGAAAATAAGCATCTACAACCGAGAAACTAACCCAAACAAAATAGTGGTTGAAAACACTGAGCTGCCCCTAAGAATGCTGTGTGATCGAGTCTGCACGTCCATCAACGATTGGGAAGAATACCCAGTACGGATGGCTTACAGGACGACTGTATCGTACAGAGGACACCCTCTTGTCAGTACGGTAACAGCGTTGGAAGAATGGGGTGAACACTATGTGCAATATGGAAGAAAATCCAGGGAAATGTTCAGACAGAGACTGTGGGAGGCAGAGGAACAGCGTCGAAGAGGTGAGGACCCATCTGACGAACCTTTTTGTGGGCTGCAAGGCCCCCAGCTTGAACCTGCATGTTGGGGGGTCTACCAATGGAAGTGGGTGTGGAGAGGGTTGAGACCAGAATTGCCACACCCATCGCCTCTCTGCGTGGAACTGTACAAAGGTCGTGTGAAAGGAAAAGAGGGCCAGGTCCCAGTGAGAGTCAAAAGCGACCACATTGGTAATCTGGAACGCCCACAGATGGTTGACCACCTCACACCATGCAGCATGCAGAACCCCATAGAAGAGCAGTGACAGAGAAAGAAATAATAGACTCAAGACTGATCGCCGAAAATACCAGAAAGTCTCATTTGGATGAACCTCAAAAAGAATATCACCTTAAGCCTTGTCCTCTAACCTCACCATGGATATTTAATGTGGTCTACATGACGATAAAAGGAATAAGTATCAAATTGAAATGGGGACCCAAACCCCAACAGAAATGGCACCTGGAAGGACCCCAGCCTGAACCTACCGAATGGCTGGTGATTCGGTGGAAGTGGGTGTGGTAAAGATTGCAACCTGGATGGCTACACCCCTCTCCACTATATCTGGAGCTCCTCAAAGATCGAGTGACCACAACTCACAGGCGCTCGAGGAGGAAGCCCAGAGCTAAAAGAAGCAAAGTCTTTGAAAAGAAACTCTCTCAACATGACAAGTCTGGAAAGTAGACTAAGTCGAGATGATTCAAACAGCGATGCAGATCCACACATCAATGAAGAAGATCCACACATCTATGAAGATGTACCACAAATCTATGAAGATATGGCGACCCCTGACCGACCTAAGGACTGTTTAAGGATTATGAGAATGGATAAAGCAACTTGTCTACGAACCCTGCTGCGGGGATTCGTAGTGTTAATAGGCTTAGTTATGTTGTTGGTTATTTTGTATCAAGCCGGAATCAGACCATGGAGCCTAACGCATGTAAAAGTCTCCCATGGGAGATCCAAATATGCAAACATGACCTGCTGGGACACCACGCAAAGAGACATCTTCGTACCATGGGACAGAAATGAAACTGTTGAAAATCTTACCAAGACCTGGGAAAGAGTAAGACTAGCAGGCTATCCAGCTTGGATGGACCAGCTGAGAAACACCCCTGAATGGGTGTCTGCAGTAGAGGCTGAGAACCTAACGGGGCCTGACAAACCCCACTTCAAGGTAATCAATCTACTGATTTTGCCTGAAGGAATTGTGACCTGGATAATGCTCCTGAATCACAACATAAAAAGGACAACGAGATGTAACTGGATTCATCTGGACAAAGAAACCCCTGAATGGCACTGTGATTGGGGCTGTAGACCACTAATGGGATTATGCCACCAAGGATATTGGGAGGCTGAAGTGATTTATCCTGCCCCACCGAAGGATGACAGCTGCCAAGCCATACTTCCTCGTTGGGAATTTTGGGGCAATATTCATCTGGACTGTGACAAAGTCCCTCCTTTCATCAGAAGAAACCAGACTGGAGAACATCAAAACCTAACCAAAAGTCAGGACTGTCCACACCGTAAAACACAAGACGGTGCCAGAATCAACGCTACTGAGCAAAGTCCCAAAGTACGACCCAGGAGGTTTGATTCCGAAAGCAGAAAGAAATTGATAAT
>JBBPBX010028271.1:6968-20456 GCA_038048925.1 Garcialebias charrua
CATAGCAGAAACCTTACAAATATTTTAGACAGAAAACATTTTTAATGACCTACCGGTAACTACTTGAGTAAAATTAAAGGCCTAGTATTTAACATGGCTCACCACCTTTCCTGCCAACGTTATAAACCAGCGTTCCCAAGCCCTGGGCTGGGACCAGTGGATTATTTGGTACCAGGCCGCATAGAAAGGATAAAAAGTTTAATTTAGATTTTTTTTTGTTGTCTCCAGTCTTCATGTGTTCTGTGGATCTAGAGAAGACTTATGACAGTACAGGTAGTCCCCGACTTAGGAGCGAGTTCCGTCCCTAGGGGGCACTTGTATGTCAAAAATTCATAAGTAGGATCACCAAAAAAACAAAAACTTTTTTTTTCTTTTTTTTTTTTTAGAAATGAATACATGTACAGTACTGTACAGTCACCAAGCACTTAGCCTATCCTAACAGTTTTTAAAGATGAAGGAGTGAGTTTAATTGTCTCCCTTTCACATAAAGGGAGCCTTTTTATTTTATTTTATTTTATTTTATTTTTTATGAGATGTATATTCGTAAGTCCGGGACCTCGTAAGTAAGAGCGCTCGTAAGTCGGGGACTACCTGTATTCCCCGAGGTATTTTGTTAGAGGTGCTGCAGGATTATAGGTTGCCAGGGTTGTTACTGTATAACCCAAGCAAAGCTGTGTTCACATTGTTGGCACAAGCTCGTTTGAGTGCAAGTTGAACTCTGCCAGAGCTGCAGATCCTGTTTGTACTGTTCACTGACAGGATCTGAAGGTGCAGTCATGGAAACGTGAACGTGTCTTCTACAAGCAAGAAAAGCAGCTGGTTGCAAACACCGCTAACAGCAGCAACATTTAAACAAGCTTCATCAGGTGATTCAGATCAGTCCAGATCAATGACACAAGCTGCAGGAGTTTTTAAATCTCTGGATCTACGTCTGTATTCTGTTGTTGATCCACTGGTTTTACGCATATGATTAAAGTTCTTGAAACTCGCTGCCTATGACATCCCATCACGTCAACACTTCAGCAAAAAAGTTGCAGCAGCACTTTATGAAAAAGTTAAAACAGATAATCAACAAGCCCTGGACCAGATTTAAAACCCTGCACTGACGATGATGAGCGAGAGATTATTCAACCACCTCATAACAGAAATGATGACCATGCAGGAAGAGGGATTGTTAATTGTATTATTATTAGGGGTGTAACGAGATCTCGTTGTACGAAATCTCGTGATATTAAACTCCCGCAATATCTCTCGTTGAGAGGTAACGTTGTCTCGCTAATGCTAGCAGCCCCTAGCAAGTCAGCGTCACGGACAGCATGGCTTCGCCGGATGAAGTTGCTATAGAAGACGCCCCAACTACTTTTAAATCATTTGTTTGGCAGCATTTTGGATTTCCAATAGAAACGATAAATGGCAAAAGAGCAACAAACAAGACACATACAATATGTAAGCACTGCAAGAAATTTTTACCGTACACCACTGCTAACACTAGCACGATGCAACGCCACCTTCAGAACCATCACAGCACTGTGCTTAAATCAGCAACTCCCGTGAAGAATTTCTGGTAAATTAAGTTTGAATGTCAGAATAAGTAAAGAAATGAAAAGATCATAAAGAAAAGGAATGTTTATTTTGTTTTATATTTATGTTCAATTTTTGGAAAGTCCTGCGTGAATATCTATTTTTTTAAACAAAGTTGAACGTTCTAAGGTCTAAGGAGATTCAATCAGTAAAATGAAGACATCAGTTGAGTTTGTAATACATGTTAAAACAGAATAAAAGCCTTTTTGCGGCATAAAACCGATCTTTGAAGTTTTCTTGAACTAATATTAAAATCTCGTCTCGTTCTCGCAAACTCTGTAATTTGTCTCGTCTCGTCTTGTCGCGAGAGTTTTATGTATCGTTACACCCCTAATTATTATTATCTAACTAACTTTTTAAATTTTAAAATTATAATCTTATTAACTCAATTTATTCAACCTCTTTGTTGTTTGCAGTCTGAGAATGTCACCGAGATAGCAGCTGAGTCTTCTTCATCTTCAACAAAATCATTCATCCGATCACATTCAGCTAAGAAGTCTGTGATGACTGAACTCTTTGTTGAACTTTTCCAGGGACAGGTGGGAAGTAGCAAGTCACTTTTAGAGCAGGTCCAAGAAGAGGTTGTGAGTACAGAGCTTCAGGGTGCCCCTCCCTTCAAGCTGACTCTCTTCTTTGGTGGAAAGACAATGAGGCCAAATACAGCCACTCTATTCCTGCTACTGTTGTTAGTGAGCGGTTTTCTCCACCACTGGAGATATTGTCCCTGCAAATTGTGGCAGAAAATGTGGACAAGTTGGTCTTTTTGGACAAAAACTTTAAACTTGATTAGTAAGATTGTAAACGGTCTGTTGCTGCTCATAGTTCTGGTTCTGACTGTTATTGGATTTATTAAGATTTTTATTATTGCTAGTATATTTATTGTAAAGAATGCTGTTTATTTAAAATATCACCCAAATGGGTCACTTTTATTTATTTTTATACAAAAGTATTGTTTAGTTGGTATATTGTCAAAATAAAATTTTTACAAGTCTTTATTTTGGCCTTTTTTGTACCAAAAATTAACCAAACCCTCTTGAAACAGAACCGAAACGTGAATTTAGCGTACCGTTACACACCTACTATGGGATGGTACAGTATATGGTATGGTATATGGTATATGGTATATGGTATGGTATGGGTATATTTTGTATGGTATGTTATATTTCATTCAACTTTTATTTCTACAGGTTAGTCCCATTGAGCCTGGAGGATTCATTTACAAGAGAGACCTGCTTTAAACAAAGAATGATGACAACAGTGGACAACAATAGACAATCATAAAACAGGCATATATTTTTTTCATTTATTTTAACAAATTAAAATAAGATGGTGAAAAAAGTAGCAAAAACAGCTAGATTATAAGGCAAATGTAGAAAACTAAAAACAGGAACATGACTGAATTCTTTCTTGCCAGGAGTCCAACAGATAATGGTATATATAGTATACTGTATTATATAGTACAGGTGGTCCCCGATTTACGAGCACATCGACATACGAGGATCCGAATTTACGAGTTATCATATTTAATAAAAATATGAATATATATATTTAAATTTTTTTGTGTTTAAATTGTTCTTAATTTCATGTGTACAGCACTTTGTTGCAGCTGTGGTTGTTTTAAAGGCTTTATAAAATAATAATAATTATAAAAATTATAATTTTTAATCATATTTGCGCAGCTTCCAGCTGTTTCCGGAAATGTCGCTGTGTCCGCCAGTTCACGCTTTGTTCCAGTCTCGGCTCCTGCCAGCCAGCTTTGGAGGACCGTGTGTCCGATCAGGGTTGCCTCATATGGATAAATTAGCTGGAAACGCTCGGTGAACTCTGTGAACGTCTCAGGCCCGGAGCAGCAGCCGGCGATCGCTCCCACCACGCCGCCCGACAACACAAGCTCATGGGCTGGGCTAACACGCAGCTAATGGAGGAGCTAACATGGGCGGGGACACCAAGCAGACATGCCGCGGAGGGGCCATCTGCGGCCGGGAGCTCGCCTCAATGTCCGCCTGGCAGCCTAATGTCAGGGGACACCGAGCTAACAGAGAAGCAAACATGCTAAAACGCGGAGAAACAGCGAGCGCCGACAACCTTTTGGATGGGCTAACATGCTAACGAGCGCAGCTAATAGCGGAGGCTAACATCAGCTAACGCGGGCAGCTTGTTTGGATGGACAAACATCGCGGAGAAACGGCTTTCAGTAAGTTATTAACTCTTTTTCTGGCTCCAGATGTATGAAGTTAACATGCTAACAGTCCTTCCTGTAAACAGTTTGGACTGCGTGGAGCTGCACAAAGCTGCGGAGCTCGGACGTGCAACGAGCTAACATGCTAACAGACGAGACAAGCTTGACCAGCTCAAAGTAAGAATTTTTTTTATTTTTATGTATGTAGTTTTTTTAAATTACAGTATGTAGCGGTGTTAGGATAGGCGAAGTGCTTGGTAACTTGGTAACTGTTCATTACCGTACATTTTTCGTATATCAGTGGCGGCTCGTGCGGTGTATACAGGTGGTCCCCGGCCTACGAGTTTTCGTCTTACGAGATAGTCGTAGTAACGGAACTCGCTCATAAGTCGGGGACCACCTGTATATTTAGTTTTCTACACTGCCTTATAATCTAGCGGGTGGGTTTTGTTGCTATTTTTCCTTTTGACTGTCCTTTTGGTTGCTATTTTGTTTTGATTTGTTAAAAAAATTGTATGCCTTTTTTGTGATTTTGTATTGTTGTTGTCGTTTTCCACTGTTGTCATCACTCTTTGTTAAAGGGGACCTCAGATGCATTTTTTAAATTTTTATGGTATTTCTGTGTGCTATCTAGACCCTATTCCTTCAATTTAATGCACAAAATAATTCTTAGATAATCAATTATACCCTTTTTAATTCTGCCATTTTTAACTTTCGTTTTGAAGTCCACGCCCTTCAACGATCTGTTTACGCCCTCTGTAACAGCCAGTATCTGTAATGTGTTGTTGTTTTAAAATTAGCTCTTTTTTTATTACTCATTTGACTTACTGTTAGTGCTAGCTTAAGATAACTTACCGAAACCCGTCTGAGCGCGCCGCAATTTGCTGCTCCTTTTAGCATGAGACCACCCGAATCCGAAGCTAATGTTAGCTTGTTCCTCTTCCGGTGTTCGCCAGCTCCGCTCGTTGCACGCGGAGATTTTGGGAGTTATCGCTGTTCCAGTCAAGACACACACAAAGTTCACCAAGTGTCTCCCGTAAATTAATCCGTAAGGAGAAGGTCCTCGCTGCTGCGAGGCTGTACAGTTGAAGCTCCGCTCCATCAAGCCAGAAGAGGGTCCCGTCGCAACCGGTCTCTACGCCGGGGGTATGCTCGTTTAATTTTTGCCGGCGGCGCGTTGGGAGAGATCGCAAATACACTAAAAATTGAACTAAAACATAAAAATAACAATTATACTTTATTTATAAAGCCATTTAAAAAACCACAGCTGCAACAAAGTGCTGTACACATGAAATTAAGAACATATAAACAAAAGATGAGATGAAATCATGAAAAACAACAGTCATGTGTTTAATACAGAAGTGGGTTGAGCCTAACCAGGGGTTGCTAGGTGAGGGGCTGGACTCAGGTTGGGGTGGGTTGTCCTAGCGCTTGTGACGTCACAAGCGCGATTGTTTTCAAAACGAAACCTAATTATCACAGTAAAATAAATCTACTTAGAGTAAATAAACCACTGGGTGCATTTCTTTGGCCTTAGGACTGTTTTTTTATGAAGTAAATACCCAAAGTTGAGTAAAAAAAACATTAAAAAGTGAATTTTGCATCTGTGGTCCCCTTTAAAGAAACCAGGTCTCTCTAGTAAATGAGTCCCCGAGGCTCAGTGAGATTAACCTGTCTAAATAAAGGTTGAATGAATGAATATGGTATATGGTATTCTGTAAACAACAATGGCATCATTGAAGACAATAATTCACATGTATTACGTGAGGTGTGAGGGAGGACTCACATGGAGAGAAGTCATAATACAGAGGATCGATGTTGTGCAGCAGCTCCAGTCTGGGTGAGGCCAGCCCTTTGCTGTAAGATTAAAACAGAGTTTCTGTCAAACGTACAGCCAGCACACATGCACCATGGAGGCTGACTCCTACACAAGAGAAACCCACTGGGACCAGTCAATCTGAAGCACACTCCACCACTCACACCGACCACAGGGTCTGAGATCTTCAGAAGGACTCGCTCGGCGCCGCCTGCTGCTTTCTGTTAACAGGCAGTTCGCTTCAGACCAAGTGAAACTGCAAAGCAGCAAAGACAAGAAGCAGGTTTCCTCTTCAAGAATTGTGACGTTCAGACGGCAGCAGCTGGCGGTACGCTGACCTGCAACGACCAGCTGGATCCAGGCAGCCTGTACTTTGTGGTCCAGGCTAAGCCCAGAGGTTTTCTGCTGCAGCCCTCCCTGAGTTTCACCTCATTCCTTGTGTCCAAATCTAGTTTACAGATATGGTGTCAGTCAGAGCGTGGTCCCCGACAGCTGCTGGGACGACCCAAACTCACATGGAAAGTGCATCTGCGGTCTGAAAACATCTTTGTGTGGCCCATTAATTCACCTCAAGTCAGTGCAAAGTCAGGATACATTACGTGGAACTATATTTATTACTTTTAAAAGAATTACAGTATGTCAGGTATGCTGCTTCAGGGGAAAATGTTCTAACAACAGAATGCCACAGGCAGGAAAGAAAAGACCGACTAAAGATTTGTGTAAGAATGACTGAAGGCATTTCCTCCTTCTTCACTCCACAGCAAGAAACGACTGAAGGACTCGGGGCCAAGCTGCAGTCAGAAGACACTGGAGCACAAAGACGGTTGTCAAAAACAAGAGCTGACTGCTCAGAAAATAAAGAGAACAGGCCTCAAATCTACAAACTCCACTTCAGTCCAAACTGTGAGGAAGTCCAGTTCTTCAAACAACATTCCTACAATTCTAAAAAAGTTAAAGACTGGTCCTCTGGACATTCAAAAATAAAAAATAAAACAAAACCATAGTAGAAACATTTTGTCTTTCATCCGAGAGACTTCTTCAGTCTGAGGTGCTGCATTCAGCTCAGTCTTATAAATAGCACCCTCTCACAGTGGATCAACCAGTTGGCTGATGACAGACAAAACCAGCTGCTCACATGATTAAAGGACAACACCCACCGTGACAGTAACAATGCACCATATTGGACAATTACTGTGGTAGAATATGATGTCTATTTTCATTTTTGCATTTGGGCCAGGCGAGTGTAAAAAAAACAAAAAAAAACAACGGAGTCCCGGAAACATCCGGAAACCCCGCCGATGATTGCCGAAGTCCGGAGTGACGTCAATACAGGATCCACTCAGAAGGCAGGAGTGAGTTCGCGATGGAGGCTTATGAAAGTGAGAGTTAAAACTGCAGTTAAACTCGTGTCCTACGTGGCTGCAGAGGTTCTAAATATTTCCTGGTGCGCTCCCTGTTTTTTTTTTTTTTAAGAACTTTTTAATAAGCCGCTCACCCGCTGCATCTGTCGCGGACACACCACGCGGGCAAGCAACACACACAGAGTGGACCTCACGTCACGTGCGCGGGTAAATTAAATAGAGCAAAAGTCTTACCCGCAAAACCTCCTGATTTCTCATGTCGAGGTGCGAGCCTTCTTGGTCGGTCCACTTTATAAATCCATTATGAATTATTTAGATTTGGGGGAAATAATGAACACTAACGCCATCCTTCGAGGTATTGCAGCAGAGGGCAACACATCGTTTTAATTAGTTGTATTCCTAACTACTCTGGTCAGGAGGGTTAGGGTCTAACAGGAAGCTACGTTCATGCATGCTTGTTATAACTCCGCCTGCATTCGAGGCGGATACTTCAGTGACGTCAATGCCCATATACGGAGAGGGGCAGATTTTCCCGGAGCTGCTGCTAAAATCTGCTATAAAACATGAAATAACACATTTAGCGTTATTTCTCTACAATATAAATAAACGCTCCTGTTTTATTATTTAATTAACTACTAAATATTAACGGCGATGCAATTTGAAAACATGGTGGGTCATGTCCTTTAAAGTCCTCAGTATACTCCCACGTAGGTCCGTCCATGCGTACGTATGAGTGTACTGTACGTAGAGGGTTCAGACATCATACACGAGTATCCACCCTGAGCAGCTGCAGCGCAGCTCCACAGACCAGGAGCATTTACCTACGGGACCAACTGAGGTCGCCGATTGGTCATTTGCTGATACGCCTACTGAATTGATTGACAGGTGAAAAAAACATGCGCTGGCAGCCTCAGCCGCAGCGGTGTTCTGTGTTAATAAAACGTTGTAAATTTAAAAAAATAAAAACAGGGAGCGCTGGTCCTGCAGCCCACACATCAGACCAACACACCAGGAAATCTCCAGAACCTCCCGCAGCCACGTTGGACCTGATTTTAATTCACTCGTGACAAATTTGTTCATTTCTCATCATTTCAGTCATGGAGTCAACAGAGGAGGAAGAGATCACTGCCTTTTGGCAAAAAAAAAAAAAAGAAAAGGTCAGATCAGGGATGAAGATGGGGAATTTAAAACATTGGTGTCGCATACAAAACAGTCCGTCACCGGGCAGTTTATTGTGAGACACCGCAAATGCGTATGCGGTCGTAAAAATTGAGCTTTGCTCGTACATGCCCTGCGGGGGTATGCTTGTACCTCTTCATACGTACGTGCGTACCTCTGCGTATGGACGTACGCGGGAGTATACTGGGGGCTTAAGGAGGACCATAAGCCTAACGATGGATCGTTAGCACCCTGATGGTTGTTTGCTATTCACAGAGGGCTGAGTGATACTAGCAATAACAGCATTGTAGGAGGGGACAGTTGAACCCGGAGGCCTCCACCTCTGTTTAATGATGGACGGTTTCTTTTCACAAAGATGGCCTCCTTTACTCCTCTCTCAAACCATCGTTCCTCTCTATCAAGGATGTGAACATCTTCATCCCTGAAAGAGTGACCTCTGACCTGGAGATGAGTGTAGACCACAGAGTCCTGACCTGATGATGTTGATCTTCTGTGCTGGTCCATCCTTTTGGCCAGTGGCTGTTTAGTTTCCCCGATATAAGACTGATCACCCTCCTGACACTGAACAACATACACAATATTACTCTGTTTGTGCCGGGGGACTGGATCTTTGGGATGAACCAGTCTTTAATGTATTTTGGGGTTTAAAAGCCACTGGGACGTTGTGTTTAGAAAATAAACGTCTCAATGTCTCTGAAACTCCTGCAACATCTGGAATGACCACTGGTCTGGGTCTGGGTTCCTTCTTTTCACCTGATGGCTGCTGGAGTCCTGTTTGGGTTTCTTCTCTGCTTTCAGGAAGGCCCAGTTAGGATATCCACATTTCTCTAGAGCCTGTTTTGTGTGTGATTTCTCCTTCTGTCTGGCTGCTGAGTTAGTGGGGACGCTGTCTGCTCTGTGGTACAGAGTCCTGATGACTCCTAACTTGTGCTCCAGAGGGTGATGGGAGTCAAACTGTAAATACTGGTCTGTGTGGGTGGGTTTGCGGTACACCTCAGTTTGCAAATTTCCTCTATCAGAAACTGAGACCTCACAGTCCAAGAAAGCCAACCTGCCATTTTTTACATCTTCTCGTGTGAACTTGATATATTTATCCACAGAGTTGATGTGATCAGTGAAATGTTGGACTTCCTGAGATTTAATTTTAACCCAGGTGTCGTCAACATACCTGAACCAATGACTTGGTGGTCTCCCTGAAAAGGATGTCAAGGCTCTCTTTTCTACCTCCTCCATGTACAGGTTGGCAACAATAGGAGAAACTGGAGACCCCATAGCACACCCATGTTTCTGCCTATAATATTGCTCCCCATATGTGAAGTAGGTTGACTGCAGGCACAGTTTCAAGAGTTGACACAGTTGTTCTGTGGAAAGTGTGGTCCTGTTGCTCAGAGTGGTGTCTGATTTTAACCTTAAACAGACCACCTCTACTGCTTCATCAACAGGAATGCACGTAAAGAGTGATGTGACATCAAAAGAGACCATTGTTTCATCAGTCTCCATGATGACATCCCTCACCTTATCCACAAAGTCCATGGTGTTCTGTATGTGGTGTTCTGAGCTGCCAACTAAAGGGATGAGTACAGATGCCAGATATTTGGAAACATTGTAAGTGACCGAGTTAATCATGCTAACAATTGGTCTTAAAGGTACACCTTGTTTGTGGATTTTGGGTAAACCATACAGACTTGGCGTGGCCTCCCCTGGGTACAGTCTGTGGTACAGAATATTGTCAATAGCCTTGTCCTGCTTCAAAATTTTCAGGCAATCTATCAACTTCTTCTTGTAACCACTTCCTGGATCTCTTTTCAGCGGTTCATAAGTGGTTAAGTCACTAAGGAGTGACATAACTTTCTCATGATAGTCTTTCTGGTTCAAAATCACTGTGCACCTTCCTTTGTCTGCTGGGAGAATTATGATGTTTTTGTCCTTGCTAAGAGTGGTGAGTGCATCCCTCTCTTCTCTACTGATGTTGGAAGGTGGTGGTTTAGCATTACTGAGACAGGCTGAAACTTTGACTCTGAGTTGTTCTGCTTCAAACTCTTTAATTTTGTTGTTACGGATGGCTGACTCAGTGGCTGTGATCATCTCTACCAACGGAATTCTACTTGGTGCAACTGCAAAGTTAAGTCCCCTGGCAAGAATCTCTGTCTCCGGCTGAGTGAGCTGTCTGTAAGATAAATTCTTCACCCACTTTATGTCTCCCTGGCATGTAACTGTCTACCAGAGTGTTGTTTTCCACTGAGTGTGTGGTTATTGGAATTGTGATGGTGTTGACGAGTTATCAGTAAGTTAAACTTGTTTTGTTGTCCAGTTTTGGACTTGACATGCTGTGATTTATGTGGCAATGTGGTTTTCGTCATGGTTTACATGTTCCACTCAGTGATGAAGATGTTCACATCCTTGATAGAGAGGAACAATGGTTTGAGAGAGGAGTAAAGGAGGCCATCTTTGTGAAAAGAAACCATCCATCATTAAACAGAGGTGGAGGCCTCCGGGTTCAACTGTCCCCCTCTTACAATGCTGTTATTGCTTGTAGCCCCTTTCATAAGTCAGATCCGCGCAATTACCGCACAGACCAGTCCGGCTTTAATCCTCCCCAGGTCATTCATAAAACCACAGTTGAATGCGGGCAGGTCCCGCTCACATAAACGTGTTCATATATGAAACCGCAGCGCGGCTCCAAAAGAGGCGTGGAGCTGAGCTGAACTGGACCACAACGTATTTATTGTGGGACAGACGTCAGAGTTTACAAGTAGTCGTTTCGTGTCATTTTTAATATTTCCTCAGTAATAATCTATAGCTCCCTGACGTCTCCCTGACGTCTCCCTGACGTCTCCCTCCCTCTCCCTGTGCGCGCGCTGGAGGGACACAGCGGATGTCACTCGCAGCGGACACACTTCTGTTCTGGCAGCTGAAGGAGGCAGTCGCTTCTGTCCTTTCCTCCCCCCTCCCCCCCGCTGCTGCGGCTTCTTGTCTTGTCTGCAGCTTCTCATGAAGCACCTCGAACGAAGATTAAGATGGATTGGGTGGTATGGGCAATCAACTCTACTGAAAGATTTCAACAAAAGGCAAGGCACGGGGGAGCCGGCCCATCCCCGCAGACGAAACGAGAGGATACGCCATGGATTCCGATGGAATGGTGAGCGTCTCGCTCTCTGTGTGCTCTGAGGGAATGTGAAGAATCTGGATTAAATTGGAGTTACGATGGCAGCGCTTTGCTTTTTTTGGCGTTTTGTGGAGCACTGGCCTATCGGCAAATGAGGGAGAGATTCAGCAGGACCTAATGCTGGAGCACCCGATCTGATCTGCGCCGTGACCTCGGAAATCAGCTGTTTACGAGCTAATCCGGAAGGTGAACACGATCTCTGAGGATCGCAGATCATCCGCTCGGATTGGGACTCTGGACGCTGTTGGTCAACATCTAAGGGCCACAGCTTGGATCAGTGGAAAAAGTCCCGAATTGGACCATATCAGAGTTGCCCAGCAGGACTCAAGGCTGAAGGAAATTATACTGTCTGCCTGAAGTGAAAAATATTTGTAATCCTTATCTGACTTACCCTAAACAGCCTTGGAAAAGGCTGGATATCAAATTTCTCCTGAGACGTGTTTTACTGAGGCAAACAGCTGCACCTACCGCTACCCCCCCCCCCGGAGAACTTTTCTATGAGCGTTATCGGAGGCCGGCTGGTTACATCTCAGAACTGTTTGCTATCTGGAATGTCTCATGGACAGAAATCTCACTGCCTCAGTCTCAAAATGCAACATGTGATTGTCTTAAATGTGCTTCTGGTATAGTTTTTTCTGTCTCATATGGTGTCATGAAAGACAAAATGTGATACATCTTTTTTAATATCAATGTTGTGACTAGGGATGGGAATTGATAAGAAATTATCAATATCAATGCCGTTATCGATGTCCTTTATCGATTCAATTCCTTATCAATTCTGTTATCAATTCTCATTTGGATAAAAATATATAGTAAACTATTTGTGTTCATAAAGATTTTAATATTTCACCAAAACCAAACCAAAAACCAAAAATATGTAGTATGCCTAACAAATAAAACTTCATCAACAAAAAAACAAACTAGCAATTTTTGTTAAGAAATATTATGGGTTCATAAAGAATTTAATGATCTTTCACCAAAACCAAAAATATATGTAGTATTCCTATTTGATGAAGTTTTATTTTTATTGTTTATTAGGAATTTCCTAATAAACAATAAAACTTAATCAAAACAAAACTCTGATAAAAATATTTAAAATGCATTCTTACTGAGTTGTTGCTTCTCTTTGAGGACCACTTTTGCCATGTGAGACCTCTTCATCCACACGACCACCGAACAAATTCTTGCTGCCCAGTTGGAAACTGAACTGCTCTTGTACAGCTTCTCCCTGCTTCCATGAAAGGAGAAGCTAACGTTGGTGTGCTAGCAGCACCACTCGTGCTAACACTACTAGCCTCTGACCCAGCCAGACTCCGGCAATCCTCGTCAACTAAATGTTATTACAGGAGAGGGAGATTATTTATAAAATACAGTGGAAGCAGTATAGCTAAAAGGTAACAAGTGAAAGAATTTGACGTTACCTGCTGTAACAACGGAGGTGGACGCTTTCTCTCCACTTCTCTCTCCAAGCAGCGTGTTAAAAACGGTACATTTCTTCAAAATCACCGCATGCCGAGTGGCCAAATGCTTCTGCATGTTCGACGTATTTCCTCCCTTTATCGTAATGGACGCGTTGCATGCGTTACAAGTAGCCCTGGTCTCATCTTTTTTCGTGAAATGAAGCCAAACGCTTGAGCGCTTCCTCCGCGACGCCATTTTGAACATAGATATCATATATAGACACCACCACCACTCGTCTCGGGCGCGGCGCATGTCTGTGATGTCAGCGCTTGATTACGTCACCACCATGAGTCTGCAGAACCGGTAAGCTGAATCGTTAAGACAAGCATCCTACAATTCCATGGAATTGGACTATTAAGAACCGGTTCTCTAACAGAACCGGTTCTCGGTTCCCATCCCTAGTTGTGACCCTCATGGTTCTTTCCTTGTTTTCACACCTTTGACCTTCATCCCGATACGGATGGGAGAGGCCGCGCTGAAGAACATAATGTGATTTGATGTCTCATGTGGTCTGATAGCAGCAGCTTCACACACTCGCCCCCTTCAGGATGACTGTGCGTACATATTCACGCTGTACTGGTGCAAACTTGTGCAATGTTAATAAAAGTACTCTGACTCTGACACACACACACAGCTCCGCGGACACACACACACACACAGCTCCGCGGACACACACACACACAGCACCGCTGTGTATGTGTGTGTCCGCTGCGAGTGACATCCGCTGTGTTGTGTGTGTGTGTCT
>JBBPBX010028271.1:21820-36694 GCA_038048925.1 Garcialebias charrua
ATAATGGTTGCGAGCAACAACTATGCATCATCCACAGTTTAACCTAAGAGACAGAAAGACATACAAGTCTTTAATCATAAAATATTGGTGTTTGACACTCATTAGGTATAAAAAAAACCTAAATCTTTATTGACTCTGACATAATCTGCCCTGATGTCAATTGGTATGGCTGATAAATACTTAAACACACACACACACAAAAAAAATAAAAAATCAAGAAACTGTTTTATTATACATCCTAGACACTCATAACATTCTCACGACACATGCATATATAGGGTTTGGAGTGGGAACACAGTGCATATAGGTGGTGGGATGTAAAATCAGTCTCACCTCCGGGACCTGTGGCCACTCTCATATGTAGCATGTAGGGCTGGGCGATATGGAAAAAATCATATATCACGATATGGACTTTTTTATATCACGATAACGATATATATCACGATATATACAACACGATGTGTGTGTGTGTGTACAGGAAAAATTTGGACCAAAGTTTTTTTATTTTATTATTTTACTACAGATAGTTACAATTATAAGAATGTGAACAAAAAGAACAAGGAAATTTGGACCAAAGTAGAAACTAGATCTACCTAAGATCTACCTTAATTCAAGGAGTACGATTATGGAATGACTTAATGCCAAATGACAAATGTTAAGGAAGCCAAATCATTCCTTGTATTTAAGAAACTGGTAAAAAATGAATTGCTAAAAAAAATAAATGAATCTAATTTAATGTGTGATATATGTGAATTGAAAATTGACTGAGTTATTTACTTATTTTGTTATTATAGAAAATATTGTTTGAACTGTTATTAGATGAATAAGGAGCAGATTTAATAAGATTTATTCTTCATCTGCTACCTTTCATTTTATTTTTTTATTTTTTTCTATTATGAATACGTTAATTGTTGTATTTCATATTATAAAATGAATAAACTAACAAACAAACAAACAAACAACTCCTTTTCTACTTTGGTCCAAATTTTTCCTGCAGGTGGCGGTAAAACAACAGCTGCTAATGAAACTCACGAAGAAGAAATCCGCTCTGAAGTTTGAGTAAACAAAGCAAGAAACAGAAAAGAGAAAACGTTGCGTTTGATTGCGGTTCTGTTGTGTCTCTGGTCTGTTTTGTATTGGTTAACTGGACCCGAGTTCGGACTCGGTTGGACTCTGGGTTCGTGTCCTCTGGACCCATTTTGTCAACGAGTTTCAGCGGAGCGAAATAATGGAAGCTAACAAGGTGAGCTTCCCCCTCTTTTTGGTAAAAGTTATTCTTCTTGGGCTGCCTGTGCAGCTGTTTTCTCCTTGTTGAGACACCGGCTTCATGCGCCTGCGGCTCTGTTGCTCTCGAGTTTAACAACGTAAAGCATGCGTCGCAAACCCGCGCGTGCGTCAAACAAAGCAGCGCCGTCATCTCGCAAAACCCCATATGAAGCTTCTTTGCGACAGTTATTTTTTTATTCTTATTTATCACGATAGAGACGATAGAAGGAAAGTAGCACGATAGACACGTTTCTATCGTCCCCACGATATATATCGTCATATCGCACAGCCCTAGTAGCATGTAGACATTTATGCTACGTTCACACCGAACGCGTTTTGAGCTGCAGGAGCGGCCGGTTTACATGCAAAGTCAATGCGGGACGCGCCTCTAGGGGTCGTGCGTCGCGTCACGTCCGTTTTGAGCGGCGCGGAAGGGGCGGCAGAGCGTTTTCCGTGCATGCGGTGCCCGCGGCAGCCGCCACCGCTCGAATTGAAAAATCTGAACTTTCGCCGCTCAACGCGTCTTGACAACCAATCAGGGAGAGTCAGCTATGTGACGCTGTAACGAGGGGACGGATGTTGCGCAAGTGTGACGTATTGTTTGTGAGACACAGAAACAACCCGCAAATTCGTGTTAAGTATGGAGGAGAAACTCATTGTTGCTGTGTGTTCCCATCCAGTCCTTTATGACCAGTCAAGTGTGTTGTACAGAGACCGAAATAAAAAGGACCTTGCCTGGCGGAGTGTCAGTGAGGAAGTCGAGATATCGGGTAAGCTCCTCCCACACCCCGCCGCCACCGCCGCTGCTGCTTCTCGTTCCGGTCTGAAGACCAGTGCGTCCACCTGGAGGCGTTTCATGCTTTTTGGCCGCTCAAAACGCGTTCGGTGTGAGCGTAGCATTAGGCTCTGGGCAAGGGTTGGGGGGGGGAGGTGAACGGGCACTGCCTGCTCTCTGGGGAGAGGGTGGGTCTGTGCCGGTTGCCGCCTTATCCCCCCATTTTAAACGCACTATATAACAACATGCATCAACACCTTACTGGAGTGGGCATACTTGTTGCCCCCCATCTTGGTGCCTGTACATTTGGGTTCACCCCAGTGAACGAGAAGATAGCCTCCCTCCACCTAAATGTGTGGGGGATGGGTCCTGACTGTTGTTTGTGCCTATGCGCCAAACGGCAGCTCAGATTACCCACCCTTTTTGGAGTCCTTGGAGGGGGTGTTGGAGAGTGCGCCTCCTGGGGACTCCCTTGTTCTACTGGGGGACTTCAACGCTCACGTGGGCAATGACAGTGAGACCTGGAGGGGTGTGGTTGGGAGGAACGGCCCCCCTGATCTGAACCCGAGTGGTGTTCTGTTATTGGACTTCTGTGCTCGTCATGGATTGTCCATAACGAACACCATGTTCAAGCATAAGGGTGTCCATATGTGCTCTTGGCACCAGGACACCCTAGGTCGCAGTTCGATGATCGACTTTGTTGTCGTCTCATCTGATCTGCGGCCGCATGTCTTGGACACTCGGGTGAAGAGAGGGGCGGAGCTGTCAACTGACCACTACCTGGTGGTGAGTTGGCTCCGATGGTGGGGGAGGATGCCGGTCAGACCTGGCAGACCCAAACGTATTGTGAGGGTCTGCTGGGAACATCTGGCAGAGTCTCCCGTAAGACGGAGCTTTAACTCCCACCTCCGGGAGAGCTTTGAACACGTTCCGAGGGAGGCGGGGGACATTGAGTCCGAGTGGGCCATGTTCCGCGCCTCTATTGTCGAGGTGGCTTATCGGAGCTGTGGCCGCAAGGTTGTTGGTGCCTGTCGTGGCGGCAACCCTCAAACCCGGTGGTGGACACCGGCGGTGAGGGATGCTGTCAGGCTGAAGAAGGAGTCCTATTGGGCCTTTTTGGCCTGTGGGACCCCGGAAGCAGCTGATGGGTACCGGCAGTCCAAACGGCATGCAGCTCGGGTGGTTGCTGAGGCAAAAACTCGGGTGTGGGAGGAGTTCGGAGAGGCCATGGAGAATGACTTCCGTACGGCTTCGAGGCGATTCTGGTCCACCATCCGGCGTCTCAGGGGGGGAAAGCGGTACGCCACCAACACCATTTATAGTGGGGGTGGCGTGCTGTTGACCTCAACTCGGGATGTTGTGAGTCGGTGGGCAGAATACTTCGAAGACCTCCTCAATCCCACTGGCACGTCTTCCACTGAGGAAGTGGAGCCTGGGGACTTTGGGTCGGGCTCTCCAATCTCTGGTGCTGAGGTCACCGAGGTGGTTAAAAAGCTCCGCGGTGGCAGGGCCCCAGTGGTGGATGAGATTCACCCTGAGTTCCTTAGGGCTCTGGATGTTGTGGGGTTGTGTTGGCTTGCGCGACTCTACAATATTGCGTGGACATCAGGGGCAGTTCCCCTTGATTGGCAGACTGGAGTGGTGGTTCCCCTATTCAAAAAGGGGGACCGTAGAGTGTGTTCCAACTATAGGGGGATCGCCTCCCTGGTAAGGTCTATTCAGGGGTTCTGGAGAGGAGGGTCCGTCGGATAGTTGAACCTTGGATTCAGGAGGAGCAGTGTGGTTTTCGTCCTGGTTGTGGAACACTGGACCAGCTCTACACCCTCAACAGGTCCTGGAGGGTACGTGGGAGTTTGCCCAACCAGTCTACATGTGCTTTGTGGACTTGGAGAAGGAATTCGACTGCGTCCCTCGGGGGGTTCTGTGGGGGGTACTCCGGGAGTATGGGGTACCAGGCCCTTTGATATGGGCTGTTAGGTCCCTGTACGACCGGTGTCAGAGCTTGGTCCGCATTGCCGGCAGTAAGTCAGGCTCGTTTCCGGTGAGAGTTGGACTCCGCCAAGGTTGCCCTTTGTCACCGATTCTGTTCATAACTTTTATGGACAGAATTTCTAGGCGCAGCCAAGGTGTTGAGAGGATCCGTTTTGGTGGCCTTAGAATCACTTCTCTGTTTTTTGCAGATGATGTGGTCCTACTGGCTTCATCAGTTCGTGATTTACAGCTTTCGTTGGAGCGGTTTGCAGCTGAGTGTGATGCGGCCGGAATGAGGATCAGTTCCTCCAAATCTGAGGCCATGGTCTTGAGCCGGAAAAGGGTAGCATGCCCTCTCCGGGTCGGGGAGGAGGTCCTGCCCCAAGTGGAGGAGTTTAAGGCCCGGTTTACACGGACACTGTGTGGGGGAAACGCAACTTTTGGGTATGTTAATTAGGTTGAAAGTTTTGCGTTGACATGGGCGAATTCTGTGGATACGACTCTCTCCCCCCCCACCCCCGTACTCATGAATTTACTGTAGTTACCATGCTGGGCCATTAGATGGCGCTGTGATTTTTGGAACCTTCACTACTGCGCATGCGTGCCACTGCTGCCTGAGGTAAACAGAGCACACGAGGCAGCCTGTTTTCCTCTCTGGCTAAAAGTTCAGCTACTACAAGTTGTTGTCAACAAGTTAACAACAAGTTAAAGCTGGAATTTGGATAAGAGTCAACAGATTTGACACCAAGTGGGACCGCTTCATCTGCGCACCAGTTGCTGACTGGACCGGAACCGAGTCAACATGTCTGACTTTAGTCCGTGAGAATCAGCTGATTTACAGCAGCGCTACAAGGTAAACAATGTTCTTAATAATGTTTCCTTGTGTTTAGTTCGATCACAGAACAACCAACTGAGGTTTTATTTTTATTTTTTTCCTGCGAGGTCGAAGCTGTCGTTCCACGAAGCGGACCGGCGGTTCGGATGTGGGTCCAGTGGGATGAAAACAACAGAGTCCAGTTCATTAAAGTTCGGTTAACGTGTTTTTAAAAGTGTTCAATTTAATTCTCAGTGTTTGTGACATGAGTTTGTGGTGTTGAATAAATAAATAAATTAAAAATCAACCTGGTGTCTTCATTTTCAACATGCAGCATGTTAGGCATGACGTAACGAGTCCAGATAGCTTCATTTAGCTCAGATAAATGTAAATATCTCCCACGCTAACATAAATACTGTTTATTATTGTTAAACTGTTAATATATAGCACATTTAGTATGTTATAGTGCAGCGTGACACGTGAAATGTCCGACTGCCTCGTTAACAGACAACTGGATCCAGGCAGCTGGCTCTCTTCCAACACAGATGCAGGTAAGGTGTAGAATAATTAAATATGAGAATCAAAATATATTCCATCAGCTATAGTTCAGAAAGTGGTGCGTGTGTCCACTGTCCAGTCCACCGCCATTGTTAAAATGCCGGCTGTCTGCGCGTGCGTGCTGCGTGCATGTGTTCAAACAAAAGCTCCACGGGAGATGTTTACATTATCAACGGGGGGTCAGCGAAAAACTTCCACCTTGAGAGCAGGATCAGAAAAGTATCGGAGTCAAAGAGGGGGGCCAGCAGCGTCGTGTAGGCGATAAGCAAAGTCGCAAAGAGAAAGTAGCGGTTACACTCAAAATACGCGCCGTGTAAACTGGCCCTAAGTATCTCGGGGTCTTGTTCACGAATGAGGGAAAACTGGAGCGTGAGATCGATAGGCGGATAGGTGCAGCATCCGCAGTGAAGCGGGCGCTGTACCGGTCTGTCGTGGTGAAGAGAGAGCTGAGTCAAAAGGCAAAGCTCTCAATTTACCGATCGATCTACGTTCCCACCCTCATCTATGGTCATGAGCTTTGGGTTGTGACCGAAAGAACGAGATCTCGGATACAAGCGGCTGAAATGAGTTTTCTCCGCAGGGTGTCTGGACTCTCCCTTAGAGATAGGGTGAGAAGCTCAGTCATCCGGGAGGGACTCGGAGTAGAGCCGCTGCTTCTCCACATCGAGAGGAGCCAGTTGAGGTGGCTCGGGCATCTGGTTAGGATGCCTCCTGGACGCCTCCCTGGTGAGGTGTTCCGGGCATGTCCCACCGGGAGGAGGCCCAGAGGAAGACCCAGGACACGCTGGAGGGACTATGTTTCTCGGCTGGCCTGGGAACGCCTTGGGATTCCCCCAGAGGAGCTGCTCCAAGTGGCTGGGGAGAGGGAAGTCTGGGCCTCCCTACTTAGGCTGCTACCCCCGCGACCCGACCCCGGATAAGTGGAAGAAAATGGATGGATCATGAACATTAATGACACGTGTCACAAACATTAATGACACGTGTCACAAACATTAATGACACGTGTCACAAACATTAATGACACGTGTCACAAACATTAATGACACGTATCATGAACATTAATGACACGTATCATGAACATTAATGACACGTGTCATGAACATTAATGACACGTATCATGAACATTAATGACACGTGTCACAAACATTAATGACACGTGTCACAAACATTAATGACACGTGTCACAAACATTAATGACACGTGTCACAAACATTAATGACACGTGTCACAAACATTAATGACACGTGTCACAAACATTAATGACACGTGTCACAAACATTAATGACACGTGTCACAAACATTAATGACACGTGTCACAAACATTAATGACACGTGTCATGAACATTAATGACACGTGTCACAAACATTAATGACACGTGTCACAAACATTAATGACACGTGTCACAAACATTAATGACACGTGTCACAAACATTAATGACACGTGTCACAAACATTAATGACACGTATCATGAACATTAATGACACGTATCATGAACATTAATGACACGTATCATGAACATTAATGACACGTGTCACAAACATTAATGACACGTGTCACAAACATTAATGACACGTGTCACAAACATTAATGACACGTGTCACAAACATTAATGACACGTGTCACAAACATTAATGACACGTGTCACAAACATTAATGACACGTGTCACAAACATTAATGACACGTGTCACAAACATTAATGACACGTATCATGAACATTAATGACACGTGTCACAAACATTAATGACACGTATCATGAACATTAATGACACGTATCATGAACATTAATGACACGTGTCACAAACATTAATGACACGTATCATGAACATTAATGACACGTGTCACAAACATTAATGACACGTGTCACAAACATTAATGACACGTGTCACAAACATTAATGACACGTGTCACAAACATTAATGACACGTGTCACAAACATTAATGACACGTGTCACAAACATTAATGACACGTGTCACAAACATTAATGACACGTGTCACAAACATTAATGACACGTATCATGAACATTAATGACACGTATCATGAACATTAATGACACGTATCATGAACATTAATGACACGTGTCACAAACATTAATGACACGTGTCACAAACATTAATGACACGTGTCACAAACATTAATGACACGTGTCACAAACATTAATGACACGTGTCACAAACATTAATGACACGTGTCACAAACATTAATGACACGTGTCACAAACATTAATGACACGTGTCACAAACATTAATGACACGTATCATGAACATTAATGACACGTGTCACAAACATTAATGACACGTATCATGAACATTAATGACACGTATCATGAACATTAATGACACGTATCATGAACATTAATGATACGTATCATGAACATTAATGACACGTATCATGAACATTAATGATACGTATCATGAACATTAATGACACGTATCATGAACATTAATGACACGTATCATGAACATTAATGACACGTATCATGAACATTAATGACACGTATCATGAACATTAATGACACGTATCATGAACATTAATGACACGTATCATGAACATTAATGACACGTGTCACAAACATTAATGACACGTATCATGAACATTAATGACACGTATCATGAACATTAATGACACGTGTCATGAACATTAATGACACGTGTCACAAACATTAATGACACGTATCATGAACATTAATGACACGTATCATGAACATTAATGACACGTGTCACAAACATTAATGATACGTATCATGAACATTAATGACACGTATCATGAACATTAATGACACGTGTCACAAACATTAATGACACGTATCATGAACATTAATGACACGTATCATGAACATTAATGACACGTGTCATGAACATTAATGACACGTGT
Organism: Garcialebias charrua; assembly: GCA_038048925.1. NCBI lineage: Eukaryota > Metazoa > Chordata > Actinopteri > Cyprinodontiformes > Rivulidae > Garcialebias > Garcialebias charrua. The sequence goes on from JBBPBX010028271.1 coordinate 30,081, forward strand.
CACAAACATTAATGATACGTATCATGAACATTAATGACACGTATCATGAACATTAATGACACGTGTCACAAACATTAATGACACGTATCATGAACATTAATGACACGTGTCACAAACATTAATGACACGTATCATGAACATTAATGACACGTGTCACAAACATTAATGACACGTATCATGAACATTAATGACACGTGTCACAAACATTAATGACACGTATCATGAACATTAATGACACGTATCATGAACATTAATGACACGTATCATGAACATTAATGTTCATGGTGGCCACGTTTCTGTGAACGCTCGGAGCCACTTCAAGGTCGGTTCCGGTCCACTTTTTAATGGAGCAGGAAACGGGTCTGACAGAACCCAGCCGACACGTTCTAACAGTAATATGCTTTTCCGACCTGCTCTAACTTGCAAAAATACCACACACAGCAATCTTGTAGATGTTAAATTATAAGTTATATTTAAAGTTAACACTGCAAGAGGCATTTAACTTTTACAATTCATTTAAGGGTAAACCCTGAAAGAAGGTACCTATGAATAGAAATACTTACTACACGGTGAAACACTTAAACCACACAGCTGGTTAGTTTGATTGACTCAGTGCTACATTAAAAGTGAAGATTTATTTGCACACATTAAAATACGAACTGTCTTATTGATTTTCACAAAAAATCAAAACAAAGATGGAAGTTCAAGAAGGTGCGCGTCCAAGGCTCATACAGTATGTGCCTCTAGTAGACTCATACATCAAAGGATCCGAAGAGGGACCCCAAAGCCGAGGACCTGCTCCCCCTGCACCTCGCACAGAGAGAAAATCTCTCTCATTGTGTGGTGACTACTTAGCTGCCCGAAATGTCTTGCAGGAAAAAGATGAACATCCTTTGCATTTCTTTGACAGGATTTTCAAGGCGTATTCAGGCGACATAATGGAACCGGGACTTGAAGAGCAGACGCTTTTCAAATCTGTTTTCAGAAATAATCTAATCTCTGATATTAGATTCAAGTTGCCATTATACACCTGGTGTCAATTAGAAGTAACATCTTTGGATGAAATAAAACGGGGTGTTGTAAAGGTTTTTTACGCTAATATGCAAGGCAAGGCTGAAGCTTTCAAGCTGCTCGAAGCAAAGCTTGAATTGATAAGGAAGAAGAGCAAACGAGAAAGAGAAGAACTTCTCAAAAAAGGCCTTGAGTTACAACGTCAGTTTAGACAAAAAGCCTTGAAACAGTGTGCTGTAACTGCGGCTGAGGCTCACATGCGAAGCAAAACACCCTCTGAGGTGTACCCAGGTCAAAAGGTCGTATCCCAGTCGCTAAAAATAGAAGAGGTTCTCTCTCCTATGGAAAGCGAGAATAAACACTGTCGTATCAAAGGCCCTCTGACCTCAGAGGAGATGGAGAACATACGTCAGTTGTTAGAAGAGTTGGATAATGCACGCAAGCATAAACAAGATTTTCAAACTGACAAACAACGAAATGTTGGTGCCAGCCGGAACAGTGACTCACCATGGTTTAAAGGGAGCCCCGCCCCTGAAGCACCTCAGATTGAAAAATCTGAGACAAGCAACGAACCACAAAAGGTAGGTGTTCACTCTCTAAGAGACCCAAAATGGTTCAGATCGAACCAGGTGGGTGAAAACCAAGGTCTAACGGTGGGTGAACTTCAAAAGAAATTGAAGTATGAGGACCTATACTCATGTAACAATGCGTGGTCCCAACAGAAACCCCCGAGCCTCGGAACTGCACCTCCTGCGCCTCGAACAGAACAGTTCGAGACGCGCAAAGAGTCACGAATGTCCCGGAAAAATGGCCCAACACCTCTATGCTCGGAAGAGACAGAGGATGTAAGTAGTTTGTCAGTAGATTTGAATGTTACTGTGCTTGACCAACCTGATACAATGAGTGGCGTTATCATTGATAATGACACTATCAACATTGACCAACCTGGAGCGATGTGTAGCACTGTCTTTCACAAAGACTCAGAGCACACAAATAACTCAGCGCACACTACTTCTGACATTGCCATGGATGTTGACAGCAAACCAATTGCTGACACACAACAACATCCTGAAGGTCATGATGCTGACAGCCAACAAGATGCTGACAGTAAACAAGATTACACAGCCAGAGTCACACGTGAACAGAAACGTGGACCAAGACCTGTGAGGTTTCTGTGTAACTTTATACAAAGGGGGGTGGCTAAGAAAGCTTACCTGCCTATCACACTGGAAGGTGTCCTTGAGCGTGAAGCCCTCCTGGATGGTAGTGCTGATATAACCATTATGTCGGCCAAGCTGTTCGAGGAGCTGAGGACCGCCGCTAACGGTGTTGACAGGCAAATACCCTTTGAGAAATGTGCTATTGAGCTACAGGGTCTCGCAGAGACGAGAACAACCCTAACAGCTATGGCTATGGTTCACATGCAGATTGGCGAAATGACACTACGCCACCCGGTGTACGTGTCTAAACTTGACTCATTCCCATTTTTGGTTGGCCAAGATTTTATAAACCGCTTCAACGCGATTATAGATTATGGTCGACGGAAAATGTGGAGCACAGTGAGAAAACCCCTGCCAATAAAAGTGCTTCCTAGTTGCGATACAGACTGCCTAACCGCAGGTACCGCAAAGGACACACGGGACACCTCATCCGAGGACGAGAGCCCGGTAAGTGAACCTTCAACTACAGGTGAGACAGAAGAGACCCAAAAGTTGGACCAAACTCCGGTCCAACAAGAGAACCTCCTCTGTGAGCTGACACAATCGGCTCTCCCTGACCACTGCCTACCACAGGTAGTGAAAGGTGTTGAGATCAAAGGATCCCACACCGATGACGCTGTACTGTCCTCGGAGACAGGTAATTCGGCATTCAACCAAGCTTTCAATGAAACCTTGGTTCAAGGGCATCTGAGTCCAGAAGATGACAGTCAACCAAACGCTGACAGTCACTTGGACATCATTGTTGCAGATTACGAGGACCCCTCATCAGACAAGAAGGGGGCAAACTCACATTACCTACCACAGGTAGAGAAAGGTGTGGAGATCCAAGGACCCCACACCGAGGTTGCTGTACTGTCCTCTGGGACAGGTAATTCGGCTATCAGCCAAGCTTTCGATGAAACCTTGGTTCAGGGACATTTGTGTCTAGAACTAATCAGAAATGACATAGTTTTTACAGACTCAAAGAGCCCCTCTTCAGTCGAGAGGTGGGAAGACGCACACAACGACAGTGACCCGTCGCAGTCTGTACAATCAGACACACCAGCGATTGCGCCGACAGTTGTGACACACCTGAATTACACGGAAAGAGGTAAACGTAAGAAGATACGTTGGCCAAAACCTAAACGATTCCTGTGTACCGTCTTCTCTCAGCTGCGCGAACAGCTTAAACTAAACGGTGGCATCCTAACTTGTGCCCATGGACGGACGTCCTCACCTGTGCTCGTGGTCCCCCATGACCAAAGGGGGGTGATGTTAGGCCATGCCAAAGACAAAGATTTGAATGTACACCTCAGAAACACTTTTGCTTTCGCCCAGAAAAACCTGGAAAGATCTGCTGAAGGACGTAAGGCGTACTATGACCAAAAGGCCTCTCACAATGAACTCCAAGTGGGAGACAGAGTCTGGTACTATACGTTCGCCCCAGCAACCGGGAAAGGAGGGTCCGGGACCGGAACTCTCGCCCGCAAACTAATGCCCAGGTGGACTGGACCTCATCTGATAACAGACAAAGTGTCCTCAGTCGTCTACGAAATCAAAATCAGCAAAGGCCGCAAAGAGCCAATTGCTAAATGGGTACATCGAAATCAGATCAAACCTTACAAGGCGTTCAATGAATCCACAAAAGACAAAGATCTCACAAACACACCGACTTCATGGGATAATAAGGTCGTCCAAACACAAGTTAGTAAATAAACTAATCAGGTTTAAACTACCGTATTTCCCACCCTATAAGTCGCATTGTCCAATTTGAACTTAGAAACGCTAAGCCTAACACCCACAACAAAACACTAGCCTTAACAACAGTTTAAATCCACGAGATTTAATTTGACCTCGGTCATAAAGTTGAGACCTGTTTTCTTGTGTGTTGCACTTTGGAATCTGACGACAAGAGTGTGTCGAAGCAGTGAAACGTTGTTTCCTTGTTGTTTAGTCATTACTGTTGTCATTAGTTGAGATTTTGTTTGGTTCTGAACACTCCCAGCCAAAAAGGTTTTGTATTAACATTGGTTAATGAATGATATGGATTTAACTATGCCAACATGCAGTTCGTTTTGTTAAATCTCAATCGTCGAAGAGTCAATGTAGTTTAAAGCTACTCAAGGTACCATAAACTACATTGACCTCACAATTTCTAAATTGAACCGATTCGATCGTTTCTATTCTAGATTGTCTATTCATTTTGATGAGTCTCGCCATAGACTTCAAAATTTATTAGGAATACCAAATCCTACGTCGTTCGTCTAAAAGACAACAGACATTTAGATCAAACTATATTTCATTTTTATTTTAGTTTAACCTAAACTAAGTAATGAATGGAGGAATAGTTTGGAATTAGAGGCCTTCGTTACAGAAGCCCTCCAAAATTTTATAGGTACAAATCCCTATATCTAATTTTACAGAATTGATCCACCCCTTAATTGGTAATTGTAGCTGATCTAAACCATGATAGCTTACATACCAGGTGCATATAGGTAAGGCTTAATGTAAAATCCCAATCATAAGCCCACTAAAAAACCACATAATTGCATGACACATAGAACCAGAGTGGCACTGACTGGAAACCAACCAGCCAACAACCTTCGATGTGGGGACCTGCAGCTCCAACGCTTGGTCTTCAACCTTCATCCAAGGGTCGCCTCCTCTGCGTCAATCGAGGGATCCCCTCTACATGCTGATTATGAAAACAATTGTTGCTGATCAATCAACAAAACTAATCGTTGTGGAATTACTGCTGTGGAATTACCGCTGTGGATTATAAGACTTTGCTTTCCAAGGGATCACAGACTTTGTTTTCCAAGAGTTAACAGACTTTGTTTTCCAAAGGATTAAAAGCTTTTCGCAATGGGATTACCTCCGAACAGTATGGAATTTCCAAAAACTTTATGGGATTATAATTTTTGATTTTTCTTTTCCACTTGCTGGATTACTTCAAGATCAAAGACAGTTCAAGGTTTCCTTTCGTGTTGGACCCCATCCCCAAGGACTGGCGATGGCTTCCAAAAGGGGGGAGATGTAGTGGGCATGACCTTGTCCACTTTTAAGACACCTGTGTACTTTTGAACTGTCCAGTGATGACCTTTACTGACCTCTCAGTAAAGCAAGACATTTACTACAAAATCATTCATTTAGCTGTAATCTGATAAATATAGTCACCAAAAGAGACTATTTCTATCTTTGATTTTAGGCTGATGTGATCAAAAGAATAACTTTTGTCATTTTCATGATGTGTGCTTTTAAGCTGTGTTATTCTTTAAGAGTTAAACTGTGTTCACTGCTGTGTTAAAGGGAAATCTCGGGTCACAGAGACCCGACTGTTTTGTTTAGAAATAAGAAGACAGTTTAATCCGTTGTTTTTCATGAACAAGGCTCCAGCTTTCTCTGTCTGTTCCTAAACATTTCCCTCTGCTGCTGGCTGTAACCTTGGGTCCTGATAAGACAAGTGAACTCCTCGACTGGTCCTTCCTTAAGTACTAGTCCTAAGTTTTGCTGACACACTTGAGAGTCTGCAAGAGTCTGCGGGAATCGGCAGAGTCTGCAGAGTTTGGAAGGAACCAGCAGGTTCCTCAGAGTTTGCTGGGAGCTTCGAAAGAGATGTGAACCTTCCCAAAGGGCTGTGGTACGCTTGGTCAAGAGCTAACGACCTTCGTCATCCAGCTGGGACTGATAACATGTTGTTATGGGTCCACTTTTAAGGAGCAGAGCTCAAAAACTTTGTTTATTCCTTCCTGGAATAAGTTTATCTTGAAGTCAGAGGCCTGAAGCTGACATATTCTCTGATGACCAAGCGAAAACCAGGAGACGTTGGAAAACGTAAACCAGAACCCTGCTTGAAGGTATTGTACTGGTTCCCACAAGGACCCGTGCATCTGAAAAGCTACAAGGTCTTCCCTCTTACCGGGCTGTCGTCAAAAGGTAAAGAGCTGTTTACAAAACGTACCTGGATTTTAGCAGAAGTCGGAGGAGAAGTGTCACTCTGGTATCATGCTCCCAATTCTTCTTAAATCTTTCCTCCTATTCCTTTTCCCTCTCAATCTAAGCTGGAAACTATTTTAAGCTGAAGAGCCCACAGACTAAATATGTTAACATCCAATATTTATGTCTGTTGTGTTGAATTTAAGTGTGCTGACGTTTTAAATTGAAAGAAAGTGAAATCATGTCAATCAAGTGTAATGGTGTTAATTTAGTTGATTTATTTTAAATAAATGATAGTGTCTCTTTGACATATCAAACTAAGTTAACGTCTTTGTCACTTAATGGCTTTGTGTATTTATCCATCATAAAGATCACAGAAATATTGGGTAAACTGAAAAAGAACAGAATCCGTGAATTTACTATTCAATCTGAATAAGTAAATTAATTAAGGTAAAGAGGTCAGTATTA